>JAXQQM020081232.1:0-166122 GCA_034641835.2 Pinus albicaulis
AATGTTAAGTTTATTCTATAATATATGCTTTATGGTGGTGGTCTTGAAAGCATGTTGGCATTACACTTTTTTTACATCTTTAAATATTGTAGTTTTGAAATTTTTTGCAAATTGTTTTAAAATGTTTGCAGAAAATCAAGTCAAAATTTTAGAATAATTGTTGAAATTACAAATATTAATTGTTAAGATTCCACAATACCAATATATTAATGGTTGCTGTGGGGCGGTTTGTAACTAGAGGGGTTATCTATCTATCTATCGCCTCATAGACCAGTACGACAACATGTGTCTAGGTTTTGGATCAACAACAAATAATCACGTAGAAGAAATTGAAATTTGGCAAAGTATAGATTGGTAGTTAAACGTCTTGAGAGTCTCTTATTACCATCGAAAAATGTTTTACGGTCGCAAGGCCAATTTCTCGAAGAATATAAATGATTTTGGAAAAATTTAAGTATATAGTGGTGAATTTCCATGTAGTGGTGAATTTCCAAACTAATCTGTGCATTAATATGGAACAAGGCGAAATAAGTGAGGACTTGACACTCACCAAACACATCTCTTGTCCCATGATTAAACATAATTTTAACACCTCAATTTTCACGAAGCACGTAAAGAGGATAAATTGTCTGATATGCGGATTAAATGTTAACTTCACTCCATGGTATATATGCCCTATGGTGGTCGTCTGGGATTAATAAAAGCAAGGACATGAATGTGGACAGGTGGGAGATCGTAGCTCAAGACTTAAAGGCCGAGCAGATGCAAGTGATGAATCATTTCTAAGTTCGAGGTGGAACAAATAAGAACGATCATCTGGGAAGATCGCCAGGATCAAGAGGCAATGAATATCAATCTGTTTTTGGGGCGTGAAATGAATTAACAGGAGTCAAGTTCATTACTGAATACTTGAGAATCATGTATATGAAGCTAAGTATTTATAGATTTATATACAGAATCTGTGTCTGTGAATCATGTCAGCTCTCTTCAAAATATATATATTTCTTAAACCTACTACACAGCTTTTCACACGAAAAGTTAGTCAGGTTGTCCTGTCGCTGACAAAAATTAAAAAAAATAAAACATCCAGTTTGTATCGAATATATTAAAGAACTATTGTTTTATACCAAAGATAGAACGTGGTTTCACTAATTCTTTTGGAATATACGTCACAAATTCTTAAACTCTCCTCTTTCATCGAAATAAAATAGACACTCATGGTGGCCACACAAACTCTTCGGAGTTATGGGTTCTCCGGCTCCCATCTCTGTCATTCCTTCGTACTTGAGCTGATTTTGAAATATTTTGGTTGACTTCACTCTTATTAATCAAAATTTTCGGAATAGGGAATACAAGTAAGTATGTCCCTCCTTCGTCGAGGAAACAAAGGAAAACTACGACTTTGTATCTGAGATATAAAGTGACGAAACAAAAGAACAGTGCGACTTTGTACAGAGATATAACGTGGCTGTCTGGCTTCTATAATTTTTTTCAAACGTGTCACAAATTCTCGTTCTTTGTCATCGAAATTAAATATACATGTTTGGTTTACTTATGTTTAGTAGATTCTCTTATGTTATAGCGTGTGATTAGTTTGAGGTGTTTATACAAAGCTGTTTTATTTCTGCCACTAATTTGAACGCCATTGCTATCTTCTACTATGACATATACTAAATATCTAGTGAAATGTTCCACGTATTTTTCACGTTTAACGAAGCTGGTGAGACGTTTGAGGTTCAAGAGTATATATCAAATATATTATTTCATGTATTTATCCCGAATCTAGTGAGAGGTTGTTTTAGGGTCAAGAGTATAGTCACATTATCTTTAGTATCCCAGATTCCTTAAGAACAAATACACATCTATCTATTTAAGGTAAATCTTTGTCACATTTAACTAGGCTGGTGAGAGATTGTTTTATGCTCAAGAGTATAGTCACAGCCTCACTAACTCATCCCAAATTTCTTTAATAAGAAATGCAAATCTATCTACTCAATGTAAATTTACTCATTCTCTGTAAAAAGAAAATAATTAAACTGGTTCAAATTCAAGCCCTCGGAGTTAAAAAATAATAATAATGGATATAACTTGTTCAAACTCAAGGCTCTGTTGGAGTTTATGAAAATTCCAGAACAAACTAGAGAGAATAAAACTCTCCTCTTTAACACAGAGAATACAATTTCTTCACTGGAGACAGAGTTTTGCACTTGAAAACTATTTCATTAACTTCAAAAAAAAACTATTACAAACTGTTCTTCTTCCTCACATAGAGGGATTACAAAAATAACAAGATTGTTGCATAAACATAGTGCTTGAAAAATAAATACAGACTGTCTCTGTTTCACTCAAAATACTCTGTCTCTGTTTTGAAAATAACACACTGCTATGTTTTCAATATCTGCACTGGTGTGCTTTACAAACAAAACATAACATTCTATTACAAAGCCTTCGAGCCTTTTCACTTTTTATATGCCGCGCATATAAACTTAACATAAAAACTATATGAAATAAAACAAAACTAAAACTTATGCATTGCCCTTTCGGGCCCACCTTACAATGCGCACATGTTTAATGTCAAAACATATAAATAAAAGGTTATGAACCTTTTGCTGCGCAATAAAAAATGTTAATAAAACATATCAAACGTAAAACCCATTCATCGTGCGATAAAACAAACATTACACTGCCGGACTTGAAAGAACTATCAACCAAATAAGGTAATCATCATTATCTGTGAAAATAACATCATCAACATATAAAACCACAATCAACATTTTACCATCCTTTTCTTTGATGTAGAGAGTGGGTTCTCCCTCACACTTTTCAAATCCATTTTCTAGTATATAGGAATCTATCCTACTGTACCATGCTCTTGGCACTTGCTTCAGCCCATAAAGAGCTTTCTTCAATTTGCACACTTTGTGCTCTTGGCCTTTCTTTTCGTAGCCTAGAGGTTGTTCAATCTAAAAATCTTCCATTAACACTCCATTTAGGAATGCTGACTTCAAATCCATTTGGTAAACTTTCCACTTGTTTTGTGCTGCTGTGGACATCACTGCTCTCACAGTTTCCATTCTAGCAACTGGTGCGAAAGTTTCCTCATAGTCTATCTCATGCTTCTGCTTATACTCTTTGACAACAAGTCTTGCCTTGTGTCTTTCTATTTTGTCTTCAGCATTATTCTTAGTCTTGTAGACCCATTTAACTCCAATGACATCTTTACCTTTTAGTAGTTCAACTAAATCCCATGTCTTGTTTCTTTCTAGGGCATTAATCTCCTCATCCATAGCTTCTATCAATTTTCTATCCTTAATAGCTTCTTCAAAGTGGATAGGGTCATCAACATGACAATATAAAGCAAACAAAGAGTTCATACCTTCATTTGATGTGTCTTGTTCATAAATGTCATTTAAATTTCTGAACTTCTTACCTCTTTCATTAGGTGTATAAATGCTTGAAGAAGCACTTGAATTTCCTCCTTGTGGTGTGCTTGGAGAAGCACTTTCATTTCTCCTCAAGGGTGACTCTTGCTACCCTTGTGTTGGTGCTACTGTTTAGGGATGTATTTTAGCCAACTCATCATCATTTTCATCATGAGATAAACAGTGTTTAACATTCACTTTTTTCTCTATGCTTCCATCCCAAGCTTCCTCCTCAATGAACTGAACATCGCTGCTCACAATAAACTTCTTGGTGGATGGATTGTACAACCTATAAGCTTTGGATTCCTCACTGTATCCAATGAAAATACATTTCTCCCCCTTGTTGTCCAACTTCTTCCTTAGCTGACGACAAGTGTGCGCTGCTGCTGTCGTGCTGGGAATAGGCGCTGCTGCCGCGGCCAAGGCTGCTGCTGGGGGGGGAGTAAGCTACATCCAAAAACTTTCATGTGTGTGACCCCTTGCTTTGTGCCACTCCATGCCTCTTCTGACACTTTGTTCATAACTACTTTTGTAGGGCATCTATTCAAGATGTACACTGCACAATGTACAGCCTCAGCCCAATAATCATTAGGAAAATGCTTTGCCTTTAAGATACTCCTTACCATGTCCATTACTGTTCTATTCTTTCTTTCAGCAACTCTATTTTGCTGCGGAGTATATCTAGTTGTAAACTACTTATGAATCCCATTTTCTCTACAGAAATGTAGAAAATATTTAGAGATATAATCACCTCCTATATCAGACCTTAGGACTTTAATATGCAATCCACTTTGGCTCTCAACAAGTGCTTTGAAATTGCAAAATATTTGAAACACTTTACCTTTGTTTTTCAAAAAGTAAACCCAAGTTTTTTTTGTAAAATCATCTATGAATGTTAACATATAGTGGCTTCTTGCAAGTGATGGAGTTTGCATCGGTCCACATAAATATGAGTGGACAATCTCTAAAGGTGCTTTTGCCCTTATGATTTTCCCGGATGGAAAACTTTCTCTGTATTGTTTCCCCAAGATACAACCTTCACAAAGGCTCTCTGGTTTCTCAATGAATGGCAAACCTCTTACCATTCCTTTTCTATTCAACAAGTTAAGACCTCCAAAGTTGAGATGTCAAAATCTTAAGTGCTACAACCAATTGTCATCTTTTGGTTCGCTTTGGAAAGCCTCTTGTGTCACTGCTGCTATCTCTTCTTCATTTTTCAAATCTGCTCTCATCCTGAGAGGGAACATTCTATTTCTTGTCATCTTCACTTCAGCAATACATTGTTTGCTGGGTGGTTTATCCATGATGGTGCAAACATCATCCTCAAAGAAAACATTGTACCCCTTATGAACAAGCTGTCCAATACTTAAGATGTTACATTTCATTCCAGGAACATAATAAACATCTACTATGGATTTCTTTTCTTCTTTTCTTGTTAAGACATTTACATCTCCTTTTCCCATAACAGAAACTTTACTATCAGTCCCTAATGTGACTTGTGATTTCACATTCTCATCTAACATAGAAAACATGGCTATGTTTACTGTCATATAGTTACTACAACCAGAGTCTAGAAACCAAAAATCTTCACTCTTTTCATCAGCCATATTACAAGCTGAAAAAAATTTATCTTGCCTGATATTTTCTCTAGTAAAATTTGCATTTGTTCTATTACTCATATCATGCTACTTCTTTCTACATTCATTTGCATAATGTCCATATTTTTTACAATAGTGACATTGGACATTGGATTTATCATACCTTTGTCCTTGAGCATTTGTTGGACTGTTTCTTCCACCTCTGTTTTGGCTTCTGCCTCTTCCTATCTTGTTTCCTTTGCCTTGCTCTCTTCCTCTTCCAAAGGACATCTAGGTCTTAAAAGCATGCTCTAGAGATGATTTTTCATTTCTACTCAATCTCTGCTCATGTGTCATCAGTGATGCATGTAGTTTATCAACTGAAAAGTTTGTGAGATCCTTAGTCTCTTCTATGGTGGTGACAATCACATCAAACCTTGAGGGTAGATTCCTCAAGAGTTTCTCCACAATCCTCCTTTTTCCAAGAGTATCTCCATGAGACCTTATCTGTGTGACCATTCCAATCACATGTGTGAAGAATGAGTCAATATTATCTGAGTCCTTCATGTAGAGAGTCTCAAAGTCTCTCCTCAGCAACTGTAGTTTTGTTGTCTTTACTTTCTCCGTGCCTTGATAGGCTGTCTTGAGAGTTTTCCATGCTTATTTGGATCTCTTGGCTGCTGCTATCCTTGGAAACACACTCTCATGCACTGCTTGATACAAAAAGTAGAGGGCTATAGAATCCTTCTTCTTATTGCTCTTCAGAAGTTCCTTCTCTGCCTGAGTTAAATCATCAAACTCATTTTCATTTACTGGCTCTTCAAAGCCATCCTCAACAAGTTCCCATAAGTCTTGGAAAGCAAACAGGGCTCTCATAGTTACTTCCTAATAGTCATAGTTTCTCCTATTAAATTGTGGGAGTTGAGTATTTCCAATACCCATGCTAGTGCTGGCTCTAGGTATTTTTGCACTCTAACTATGCTTCAAACACTTGAGTATGTTTTTTAAAACAAACTTACTATCTTCAACAGTAACACAATAAAAATGACTTGAGAAATACCTTGGAATCTTCTTGACTGAGTCTTCACTCTACTGGAGAAGCTGCTGCAACAAGAAATCCTTCCTTCAGCTTCTTTGATACCTTCAAAGAGCCTGGAATAGCTCTGATACCATGTTGGAGTTTATTCAAATTCCAGAACAAACTAGAGAGAATAAAACTCTCCTCTTTAACAGAGAGAACAAAAAAAATTCTTCACTGGAGACAGAGTTTTGCACTTGAAAAACTATTTCATTAACTTCAAAAAAAAACTATTACAAACTCTTCTTCTTCCTCACACAGAAGGATTACAAAAATAACAAGACTGCTGCATAAACACAGTGCTTGAAAAACAAAAATAGACTGTCTTTGTTTCACTCAAAATACTCTGTCTCTGTTTTGAAAATAACACATTGTTGTGTTTTCAATATCCGCACTGCTCTGCTTTACAAACAAAACACAACATTCTATTACAAAGCCTTTGGGCCTTTTCACTTTTTATCTGCTGCGCATTTGAACATAACATAAAAAATATATGAAATAAAACTAAACTAAAACTTATGCATTTCTCTTTCGGGCCCACCTTACAATGCACATATGTTTAATGTCAAAACATATAAATCAAAGGTTATGAACCTTTTTGCTACCCGATAACAAACATTATTACAAAATGTTAATAAAACATATCAAACGTAAAACCCATTCATCGTGCGATAAAACAAACATTACACCGCCAAACTTGAAAGAACTATCAACCAAATCACATGAATACATTTCAAGTTACAAACCTCTCCCTGTTGACATCACCTTTTGTGTGCGCGATGGATTATCAAATCCATCACATAAAACCTCATCATGTTTGGCGAGGCTTTTCGGATACGGACCTCCTTTGTGATGCGAAAAACTCTTGAAATCCGCCTCAATAAACAGGATCGGGTCCGGACTTGCAACAAAACAAAAGTTCAAACAAAAGTTTCGATGCCGATAGAGGAATGGACCGACGATCAAAATATAAACTACACCATATAAAATGGATCGGGTCCAGTCTTCACATTTCAATCGGGCCAATATAACAAAAAACACTTCCGATGTGATGATCACATCGGGCCATACCATCGGAACATAATAAAAGGTGGTGGTTTCATATGAAACATTTCGATTGCGATGAACGCATCGGAACTCGCCACATCAATAAGACACTTTGTGGGGACCACTGGGTTTTAAATAAAAACTCCCGCGTTGTTCAAAAAATCAAAACACTTTTGTTTTCAAACAAAAAAACTATTTCTCTTTTAACACTCTGTTTTAAAATACAGAGTACTATAGTCTTAAAAAAAAAATTGTCTGTTCACAAAAATAGAAGGCGGCCCTGTGTGCAGGTTTTTCAAACAATTACAGCAAGCAGCTCTAAGTACAAAAACCTAGAGAAAGAAAATGGAAAGCGGCTATGCACAGGGACAGTTGAAAGTAACATTTCAACACTCCCCCTTAATTTCAACTGCTGGGTTATCAGTCATACCCAGAATTTTCCTCAAAAACTCAAAACTCTTCTGCCCCAATGGCTTGGTCAGAATGTCTGCAAACTGCTCCTGAGTTCTGCAGTGTTCTAAAACAATTTCACCATTGTTCACTAGCTCCCTGATGTAGTGAAACTTTGTGTCAATGTGTTTCGTCCTCTTGTGAAACACATAATTCTTAGATAATGCAATAGCTAAGCTATTGTCAAAATAAATCACAGTTCCTTTTGATTGCTCTTGGCACAAAATTTTTAGCATCCTCCTCATCCAAATTGCTTGACACGCTGCTGCTGTAGCTGCCACATATTCTACCTCTGCTGTAGACAATGTTACAGTAGACTGATTTTTAGAAGCCCATGAAATGGCTCCTAAACCCATGTGAAAAAACATAGCCGGAAGTACTTTTCCAATCATCTACACTTCCAGCCCAGTCACTGTCAGTGTATCCAATTAAATCTAAACATTCTGAAGCAGTATATAAAATACCATACCTTTTCGTTCCTTTAACATACCTTAGAATCCTCTTTGCTGCCTGCCAATGTGCTTCCTTTGGCCTCTCCATGAATCTGGAAATCAAACTAATAGCATGCATTATATCGGGCCTAGTTGCAGCCAAATATATGAGGCTGCCAACTATGATCTTGTACAAACTAGGATCAAAATCCCTGCTGCTATCCTCTCTATTGAGTTTTAATCCCATCATTGTGGGAGTGATTGCTGCTTTGCTCTCCTGCATATTAAATCTTTCCAGCACTTCATTAACATATTTTTCCTGTGAGATAAAAATCCCATTTTCATCTTGTTCTATTAATATTCCTAAGAAGTTTCTCAACAAACCCATGTCAGTCATTTCAAATTATTCTTTCATGACTGTTTTAAAATTTTCAATAATTTAATCATCATTACATGTGAAAATAACATCATCAACATATAAAACCAAAATCAACATTTTACCATCGTTTTCTTTGATATAGAGGGTGGGTTATCCCTCACGCTTTTCAAATCCATTTTCCAGTAGATAGGAATCTATCATATTGTACCATGCTCTTGGCGCTTGCTTCCACCTATAAAGAGCTTTCTTCAATTTGCACACTTTGTGCTCTTGGCCTTTCTTTTCGTAGCCTAGAGGTTGTTCAATGTAAACCTCTTCCATTAACACTCCATTTAGGAATGCTGACTTCACATTCATTTGGGAAACTTTCCACTTGTTTTGTGCTGCTATGGACAACACTGCTCTCACTGTTTCCATTCTAGAAACTGGTGCAAAAGTTTCCTCATAGTCTATCCCATGTTTCTGCTTATACCGTTTGACAACAAGTCTTGCCTTGTGTCTTTCTATTTTTCCTTCAACATTACTCTTGGTCTTGTAGACCCATTTAACTCCAATGACATCTTTACCTTTTGGTAGTTCAACTAAATCCCATGTCTTGTTTCTTTCTATGTCATTAATCTCCTCATCCATATCTTCTATCCATTTTATATCCTTAATAGCTTCTTCGAAGTGGATAGGGTCATCAACATAACAATATAAAGAAAAAAAAGAGTTCATACCTTCATTTGCTGCGTCTTGTTCATAAATGTCATTTAAATTTCTGACCTTCTTACCTCTTTCATTAGGTGTACAAATTCTTGAAGAAGCACTTGAATTTCCTCCTTGTGGTGTGCTTGGAGAAGCACTTTCATTTCTCCTCAAGGATGACTCTTGCTACCCTTGTGTTGGTGCTGTTGTTTGGGGATGTATTTCAACCAACTCATCATCATTTTCATCATGAGATAAACAGTGTTTAACATTCACTGTTTTCTCTATGCTTCCATCCCAAGCTTCCTCCTCAATGAACTGAACATCTGTGCTCAAAATAAAATTCTAGGTGGATGGGTTGTACAACCTATAAGCTTTGGATTCCTCACTGTATCCAAGAAAAATACATTTCTCCCCCTCGCTGTCCAACTTCTTCCTTAGTTGTTCTAAAATGTGTGCACATGCCACACATCCAAAAACTTTCATGTGTGTGACACCTTGCTTTGTGCCACTCGATGCCTCTTCCGACACTTTGTTAATAACTACTTTTGTAGGGAATCTATTCAAGATGTATGATGTACAATGTATAGCCTCAACACAATAATCATTAGGAAAATTCTTTGCCTTTAAAATACTCCTTACCATGTCCATTATTGTTCTATTATTCCTTTCGAAAACTCCATTTTGCTGCGGAGTATATCTAGTTGTAAATTGTTTATGAATCCCATTTTCTCTACAAAAACATAGAAAATATTTAGAGATATACTCACCTCATTTATCATTCCTTAGGAACTTAATATGCAGCCCACTTTGGTTCTGAACAAGTGCTTTGAAATTGCAAAATTTTTGAAACACTTCATTTTTGTTTTTCAAAAAGTAAATCCAAGTTTTTCTTATAAAATCATCTATGAATGTTAACGTATAGTGGCTGCTTTCAAGTGATGGATTTTGCATCGGTCCACATAAATCTGAGTGGACAATCTCTAAGGGTGCTTTTGCCCTTATGCTTTTCCCGAATGGAAAACTTTCTCTGTGTTGTTTCCCTAAGATACAACCTTCACAAAGGGTGTCTGGTTTCTCAATCATTGGAAAACCTCTTACCATTCCTTTTCTATTGAACAAGTTAAGACCTCCAAAGTTGAGATGTCAAAATCTCAAGTGCCACAACCAATTGTCATCTTTTGGTTCGCTTCGGAAAGCCTCTTATGTCACTGCTACTATCTCTTCTTCATTTTTCAAATCTACTCTCATCCTGAGAGGGAACATTCTATTGCTTGTCATCTTCACTTCAGTAATACATTGTTTGCTGGGTGGTTTATCCATGATGGTGAAAACATCATCCTCAAAGAAAATATTGTACCCCTTTTGAACAAGTTGTCCAATACTTAAGAGGTTACATTTCATTCTACGAACATAATAAACATCTGCTATGGATTTCTTTTCTCCTTTTCTTGTTAAGACATTTACATCTCCTTTTCTCATAACAGAAACTTTACTATTAGTCCCTAATGTGACTTGTGATTTCACATTCTCATCTAACATAGAAAACATGGCTATGTTTCCTGTCACATGGTTACTACAACCGGAGTCTAGAAACCATAAATCTTCACTCTTTTCCTCAGCCATATTACAAGCTAAAAACAATTTATCTTGGCTGATATTTTCTCTAGTAAAATTTGCATTTGTTCTATTACCCATATCATGCTGCTTCTTTCTACATTAATTTGCATAATGTCCATATTTTTTACAATAGTGACATTGGACATTGGATTTATCATACCTTTGTACTTAAGCATGCTGCTGACCACTTTGCTGGCTACTCCCTTGGCCTTGGTTCTGATTTGGATTGCTGCCCTTTCCTTGAGCATTTGCTGGACTGTTTATTCCACCTCTGTTTTGGCTTCTGCCTCTTCCTCTCTTGTTTCCTCTGCCTTGACTTCTTCCTCTTCCAAAGGACATCTAGGTCTTAAAGGCATGCTGTAGAGATGAGTTTTCATTTCTACCCAATCTCTTCTCATGTGTCATCAGTGATGCATGTAGCTCATCAATTGAAAAGTTTGTGAGATCCTTAGTCTCTTCTATGGTGGTGACAATCACATCAAACCTTGAGGGTAGACTCCTCAAGAGTTTCTCCACAAACCTCCTTTCTTCAAGAGTCTCTCCATGAGACCTTATCTATGTGACCATTCCAATCACATGTGTGAAGAGTGAGTCAATATTATCTGACTCCTTCATGCAGAGAGTCTCTAAGTCTCTCCTCAACAACTGTAGTTTTGTTATCTTCACTTTATCCATGCCTTGATAGGCTGTCTTGAGAGTTTTCCATGCTTCTTTGGATCTCTTGGCTGCTACTGTCCTTGGAAACACATTCTCATGCACTGCTTGATACAAAAATTAGAGGGCTCTAGAATCCTTCTTCTTATTTATCTTCAGTAGTTCCTTCTATGCCTGAGTTAAATCATCAAACTCATTTTTATCTGCTGGCTCTTCAAAGCCATCCTCAACAAGTTCCCATAAGTCTTGGGAAGCAAACAGAGCTCTCATAGTTATTGCCCAGTAGTCATAGTTTTTCCCATTAAATTGTGGGAGCTGAGCATTTCCAATGCCCATGCTAGTGCTGGCTCCAGCCATTTTTTCACTCTAACTATGCTTCAAACACTTGAATGTGTTTTTTAAAACAAACTGACTGTCTTCAATAGTAGCACAATAAAAATGACTTGAGAAATACCTTGGAATCTTCTTGACTGAGTCTTCACTCTGCTGGAGAAGCTACTGCAACAAGAAATCTTTCCTTCAGATTCTTTGACACCTTCAAAGAGCTTAGACTAGCCCTGATACCATGTTGGAGTTTATGAAAATTCCAGAACAAACTAAAGAGAATAAAACTCTCCTCTTTAAAACAAAGAATAAAAAAATTTCTTCACTGGAGACAGAGTTTTGCACTTGAAAAACTATTTCATTAACTTCAAAAAAAAACTATTACAAACTCTTCTTCTTCCTCACATAGAGGGATTACAAAGATAACAAGACTGCTGCATAAACACAGTGCTTGAAAAACAAAAACAGACTGTCTCTGTTTCACTCAAAATACTCTGTCTCTGTTTTGAAAATAACACACTGCTGTGTTTTCAATATCCGCACCGCTGTGCTTTACAAAAAAAACATAGCATTCTATTACAAAGCCTTCGGGCCTTTTCACTTTTTATATGCCGCGCATATAAACATAACATAAAAACTATATGAAATAAAACTAAACTAAAACTTATGCATTGCCCTTTCGGGCCCACCTTACAATGCGCACATGTTTAATGTCAAAACATATAAATCAAACGTTATGAACCTTTTTGCTGCGTGATAACAAACCTTAGTACAAAATGTTAATAAAACATATCTAACGTAAAACCCATTCATCGCACGATAAAACAAACATTACACCGCCGGACTCGAAAGAACTATCAACCAAATCACATGAACACATTTCGCGCTAAGAACCTCTCCCTGCTGACATCACCTTTTCTGCGCACGATGGATTATCAAATCCATCGCATAAAACCTCATCGCGTCTGCCAGGGCTTTTCGGATACGGGCCTCCTTTGTGACGCGAAAAACTTTTAAAATCTGCCTCAATAAACAGGATCGGGTCTGGAATTGCAACAAAACAAATGGTTCAAACAAAAGTTCTGATGCCGATTGAGGAACGGACCCACGATCAAAATATAAACTGCACCATATAAAACGGATCGGGTCTGGTCTTCACATTTCAATCAGGCCAATATAACAAAAAACACTTCCGATGCGATGATCGCATCGGGCCATACCATCGGAACATAATAAAAGGCGATGGTTTCATACGAAATGTTCCGATTGCGATGAACGCATCGAAACTTGCAAATCAACAAGACACTTTGTGGGGATCACTGGATTTTAAATAAAAACGTCCGCATTGTTCAAAATATCAAAACACTTCTATTTTCAAACAAAAGCTCTGTTTCTATTTTAACACTCTGTTTTGAAATATAGAGTACTGCAGTCTTAAAAAATGAACTGTCTGTTCACAAAAATAAAAGGCGGCCCTGTGTGCAGGTTTTTCAAACAATAACAGCAAGTGACTCTAAGTACAAAAACCTAGAGAAAGAAAATGGAAAGCAGCTCTGCATAGGGACAGTTGAAATTAACATTTCAACAAATTAAGAACTTGCCATGTTGTACCATACTATCAGCGAATACCATCGTCACATTGTTGTTTAGTGGCTTGGCATGTCTTACCTATAGGTTAATCCGGGGAGAAGAATTTAACGGATCAAGCTACTATTAAATGAAAGGTCCATGCTAGAGTGTGCTAGCTTCTCATTTTTATTGATTATTGACTTGAGAACTAGGCAGGATGCTTATTACTGCAAGGCGAGCAGCTGACTAAATAATCGTTATTTTTAGATGGCTTACTCTGGATAAAGAAGCTATCATTGTGCAAGATCATGGAGAATATGAAATATATGGTAATTCGTACGATTTGGTAGGATATTATGAGTATGCTTTTGTGGGATATTATGAAATTGAGGTTTATAATGAAATTGAGTTTGAGAAATTTTGATTATTAATATTGAGTTTAAGAAATTTTGATTTGTAATAAATAAATATAATTTGATTTCAACAAAATATTCCTATTAGAAAATACATCATCCGTAAAACAAAAATGCATCATTCAAAAAAAAATTATATAAAAAAAACACATCATCCAAAAATAAAATTGATATTCTATGTGACGACTTGTCAGCTTGTCCGCCGGTCCGATCCGATGTATTTATCTGGTGATTCGAGTATTTATCTGGTGATAGTAGTGCCAACATATAAGATGCGGCAGCAGGACTATTTAATTAAATGTACTGGCATTAGTGAGTCTTTTCCAAACTTTCTGTATCAGTTAATCAATTTAAGATTCAGCCGCAGGTATCTTTAATTAAATATATTGGCATTAGTAGGTCTATATGATTAGTATATAGATATATGGATTTGCTGTATCTGGATATATGGTATTTTTTAAATAATATTAAATATTTGAATAATAATATAAAAATATGTTTTATTAATTTTAAATAATAATATCAAAATATTTATGATATTAATTTTAAAGTAAAATATATTTATTAAATATTAAATACTATCGTTTAATTTTGATTATTTCATTATATATTCAAATAAACTAGTTTTTGTTATTTATAGCTATTATATTTATTAATGTGATTGTGTTAATATGTAATAGTTTTTGTTATTTATAGTTATTATATTTATTAATGTGATTGTGTTAATATATAGTATATTGCTTGTATTATGGTGTGATAGTTTATAACTTGTTTTTAAATAATATTATTAGATTTACTAATTTTTTTAAAAACTTATATGTTTCACATTTAACTTTATATATGTTTGGATACTAAAAATTTATTGTACATTTTGGCCATTTTCATTTTTTTTATAATAAATTCGCTTAAATTTTAATAATTTTTTATATAAAAATAAATAAATTTTATATTTTAAAGAGAGTAGCAATGGTGAATTTGGATACATAATAATAATAAAAAATTGATACTATAATTATAAATTAAAAAAGTTAATAATATAATTATATAAACTGAAATTTTCATTTAGAGTAGTTTAAATAGGCAAAAAATTAGTCCTGAAAATAGTGGAAATTTTGTATAATTTTTTAGTATTAAGGAAGTTTTTGATGGTGGTCAATCCATTTACTCAATAAAAAAATAATTCAAACACTATTATAATCAATTCAATCGCTATTATAATCAAATTATTTTATATTGCAAATTTACACTCTCAATAAACAAACTATTTTAATTTATATCTTTAATATAAATATAAAATATAAAATTATTTTAAAAAAATAAAAAAATACTTGAAATAAAAAATATATATATATTTTTAAATTTAATTGTTCACTAAATTGAATGCTTTATTGGAAGTTACACTACTATATAAAAGGGTGGTGTAAAAGGATATGGAAAATACAGAAGATGAAGGGATAATTATTTAATTAATAATTATTATTTTATGATAACTCACTGATATTTATTAGATTTTTTAAAAATTAATATAATATATAGGTTGAATTGAAAATAATAGATTAATAGAATGACTACTATGGTGATTAAATTCTTTGATTTGAATTTTGTGAGTTTTAAAATGATTAATGTGTGTGAATACTCTTTATGTCAAGTGGATTAAAAAAACTAATTTAAAAAAAAAAGTATTTTTTTTTAAGTAAGATTAATTTTGTTATATAATACAAAAGGATTTACAAATTGATACTTTCTTGTCAGCATTATTTATGATAGTTAATTTCAGCCAAGGTAAAGTTTAAAAACAAAAAATAGGAATTGCCTCAGTTGAGGAAACCAGTCCAGAAGTTGATGCTCTTAATGGAGAAACTAGCATGAGCCAAGATCCAAAAAATGGTCAAACTGTGCATAAACAAGTAAAACGTTAAACCAATGGTGTAAAAACTAGCAGAAGTAGGAGACCTCAAATTGCCAATCCTTCCATGGCTAGTCATGCTTCAAATATTCAGGAGGTGGCTCTTCAACAATAAAGCAGCCATAATCCTCTGAGGATTCCAATGCCTTCTTCGACTGCTGCGTTTTCGGCTCTAGCGTAGAGGCAGAGCGTGCACCTGCAGCCTCATTCTTATCTTCTTCTGCAGAGCTCTCCCCGTTGTCGCTGCCTAAGGAGTACATTGCAGCTTTTTTCGGAAGGGCTGCCGTTTTTCGGGAGTGCTGGTGGTAGGACTGAGAAATGGTGGACTTTCACAAGTGTTTCTGAGAACCATAACCAACGGAGTTGGATGAAACCTTCGGAAGACATAGAGAAATGGTGGTTGAGACACAATGTTGGTCTAGGACTTCAGTGGTATCCAAATTGAGCGTGAGTTCAGTAGGTCGGCCCTCACGGAGGGGAGAATGGCTTTAATCGCAGAGGGAGATTGGAGGGCGGGAGGATTGGCCTCGACCTCGTCCACTATAATAATGCATCCTATGGTGCCAAGGCATGGCATCGCAGGAGAGCTCAGGTGAAGCGAGGAAGGAGACGAGATTGTGAGATGAGAACTGCTAGGAGACCTCGAGCTATAAAGGAGGCAGGGAATGTGAGTTGAAGCTCTGCGTGCAGAGCGCGACAATCTGGAAAGAAAGGCGATGAAAGGAGGGAGCGGGAATATCATTGTAGCTATCCATGAAATAACGCGAATTGTAGTGGGAAGGACAAGTGTTAATGCCCAGAGCAAGTGGGTAACTGCAGGCACCAGAGGAGTAGCTCCCGAATTTAATGGAAAGCACTTGGGCCATGCGCAACCATGTGGTTGTGCCATGTGCCACACGGAAGGACGCCCACGTCCTCCTAAGAATTACCCTCATCCAAGATTAAAAAATAAAAAAAGATGTTAAATTCATTTGATTTAAAATTAAAATTTTATATTTAAGTAAGTTTATATTTAATATAATTAATAATTAATTAAGTTTTAGGATAAGAATTATTTTTATTATATAGATTAAATGATTAGTAAACAATAATAATAGGTATTTATAATGAATATTAAAACATTTATTCCTAACACATTTCACATTGTTTAAATTTAAAAAGTCATAAAACTAGTTAAATCATAATTATAAAAAAAATATGTTATAAGTTAAAAATATAATTGAAATAACATGGAATAAGATTCTTATCAACGGAGATTTATTCCTATTTTAACGGAGATTTATTCCTATTTTATCATTGAGATTCCTAATTTTTATATAGCTTTAGTTACAATTTCATAAGCTAATACAATAGCATATGGATTCCACATATCCAAAAAAAACATAATACTTTTTATATGAAAGTGGTTCATATAACTTTTTTTTAATTAATTTATTAAATTAAAAAGAAAAAAAAAGAATAATAAATATTTATTAAAAATATTTTACAAAAATTAAATATCCATCACTTTTTTTTTATATGATAGTTGTTCACACACTTTTTTTAATTAATCTATTAAATAATAATAATAATAAATAATATTTTTTAAAAATATTTTATAGAAATTAAATATATATTATTCAACTAATAATTATTAATAAATAATTAGATTTAAGTTATCAAAAACTTATTTCAACACAAATTTATTGGCATAATTAATATTTGTTAGATAAATTAATAATTATATATAAAATAAATAAATAACTAAATATTTGAGAAACAAATATAAACTATAATTCTATACGAATTATTAATTATAAAATAGCCTGATAAAATAAATGTTTCTATATACAAGTAACATGAGCTAATATTACTTATAGTAAAATTGAGTTATCATTATAATGAAGAATATGAGGAAACACCATAAAATAATTTTAAGATAGAGACAAAAATAAAGAATAAGTTGAAGAAAAATATTTTTGAATTAAAGAATTTGAGTAAAAAATAAGATTAAAATTGAGAGGGAGGAAATAAGAAGAGATAGTAGAACCAAAGAGAAGAATAAAAAGATTAATGTGGAAGATAATTAAGTGGATAGATATTAGATATTAATTAAAGTTAGTTAGAGATTAGATATTAAGGAAAAAAGAAAACGAAAATTAAGAATTTGTTGAGGAGTGTTAATATATGGATTATAAGAATTAAGGGAAATTAGAAGAGAGATGCTTTAATAATAAAGATACTGAGTTGCAAGTTAAGCTAAGACTGGGTTTGTAATTATATTTCTAATTGATATTATGAAGATGTTTTTTAATTTTGTGTTTCACGAATGGTCCGAAGGAGTGTTAGTATATGGATTATAGGGATTAATGGAAATTAGAAGAGAGATGGTTTAATAATAAAGATATTCCGTTGTAAGTTAAGATTGGGTTTGTAACTATCTTTCTAATTGATATTATTAAGATGTTTTTTACTTTTGTGTTTCACAAATCGTTGGAGTGGAGTAAAAGGGGTTGAGGCAATAAGCTTGGTTTGGTTTGTAATATTTATATTTCTTTGTTTTTTGAAATATTTATTATTTTTAGATATTTAATTATTAATGGATTTAATGGTGCGAGTTAAATTAGCATAATGGGCGAGAAAGATTATATTAATCAGTTATTTAGAGAGAAATACTAATTGGGATGAAATAAAGCACGACTGAGAGAAAAATGTGCTTTAACAAAAAAAACTAAAAAAAAAGCCTAGGAAAAAAGTTGGCTAACCTTAAAAGCAAGACGTTGCTAAGAACTATGTTGGGAAGAAAATATACAAAAGGAAAAAAATCTATAAAATAACCCACCAAAAAGCGAAGAGGGATATTTCTGAGCACAAGAAAGTCTTAGCTCTGGGGCTGAGATAGTTCATGGGAACGTGTTTGGTTCCTAAGCATTTCCCAAACGATAATTACAATTAGATTCGTGTTTATATTTATTTATCAATGTTGATTGATAAATGTTAGAAAATGGTATAACTAATAATAGAGTTGGGTTCTGCATGAATAGTATATTTTCTAAAAAAAAATTACTCATAACTTGAAACTATATATATTTATTTATCGATGTTGAATGATAAATGTTAGGAAATGGTATAACTAACAAGGATGCATTGCATTCGACATGCCTGCTGCATAAATGGTAGTTCCCTCGTTTCTTCAGTTTGTACAAATAAAACCACGTACTAAGGCGCCATCTAGGCGCCATCTATCCCACTCTAATGAATACCTCTATTCATTTATCCCGCTTCGATATAAATAAACGATTTCAAAGCAACTTTGATAGAAAACACAAAGCCCATAAAATAGAAAATGTGTGGTTAACTAGTTAGTTTGCATCATTGAGGCTCTATGTAGCCGCATTACAGGTGCCTTTTAAATAAGCATCTAGAAAGTTCAATAAGGAGGTGGTAAAACAACCCACGTTCCATCCATACTCATTTCACTTATTACAAATTCTCCACAACTTGTTTCTTCTGTCCATTGGTCTCACATATTTATTCTTACAAATTATGCAGAGCTTGTTTCTTGTGTCGTTGGTCTCACAAATTTATCTTTTGAGCTTGTTTCCTGTGTTGTTTGGTCTCTTTTTATCTTGTTTCCTGTGTTTCTTGGTCGGATAGGATTGTCCACTAAGAAATGAGTATATTATATTTAGGATTTTTAGATTGTTTCAAAGTTTCAGATACAAGAAGCACAAGAACAAAGAAAAAATACCGTGTAAAAATCCAAACTATGTCTTTCAGTTGAATCACATTTTTTTGGCTATGATTTGGCTCTTGTCCAATGATTTAATATTTTCTACAAGTTTTATGTTATAGTTTTGCGTAGGAATTCATCTCTGGATGGAAGAAAGAAGGGAAAGCGATCAAAGTTACGCATGTAATGAAGATATTTGCTATTATGAAGACGACTCTAACCTCAAAATTAGCAATGTCGCTATGGTTCGTTCTAGTTCACAAAAAGAAAAGGTTTTTTCATACTTAATATTGAACCATAACAATAAGAATAAAAATAACCATTTAGAAATCCATTTACTCACCTTAGTTGAAGACCTTGAAGACCTTAGGAAAACCTTGCGGTTATGATTTTGGCTTGGGGCAGGTATATTTTTTACAGAAGACGCTCAACTAGCTTCCACCCCGATCGACCTGAAATATTCCAAATCAACAACACAAAGTTGAAGACAAGGGTATAAAATATCAGGCGGAGTAGGAAATAGCACTGGAAAACGAGGCCAATGTCAAAGGCACAAGAGCAAGGGTAGCAGATTCTCGAGAAATAGAAAGAGAACGCACGAGGGAACAGGCTAAAGAAAAAACTCAAGAACAATCATATGGAGTTACAAAGGCTCAAACATATCTTTGTCCTCAAAGGAAGTTGTTTTCTTTAAATTATGTATCTACAAGCCCGACTATGCCTAATCTCCATCTGAAAAATGCACTGGCAACAGAAAACATGGGAATCGGCTCCAACGTGATCTATCCCCAAATGGGTATGCGCAACAATAACAATATAAGTACTACTTCATTGAATTTGATCTCGAGAAGTTTGAATTTTGAGGCCTTACAACAGAAGCCATTTTATCAATACTTAGTTTGTATACTTTTTCAGAGGAAAAAATTACGCTGATTTATATTAGTATATAAACAGTACATAATCATCTATGATCTCAGCGGTGATGAGAAAGCAGTGAGATTCCATCCATATTGACCCATTTACAAATACTCATTAATAGAGAAAATGAGCCTGGATAATAGGCCAGCCATCATATCTGGAAACAGAGTTCCATCCCATAAAGAAATTAACAACCTATGAAAAATGGTAAACTATTCTAATTAAACAGATATGCGGGATCCGGGCATACATCCACTATTCTTAATGCTGAAGTATGTATGTCATAGAAAGGAAATCGGTGATTGTGAAATTGTAATAATCTGTGTCATTGCTTCTCCTGTAGCCCGATCAACCACTTCTACTGTTATGCATAATAGGTCCTTTTCTGATCCATATTGATTCCCATTATTTGACGGGCTCGTTTGCTTCTAGTAATTTATGAACCTGAGTGACACATAACCAATACCAGCTGATGTGATTAACCCTCCTTGACAGCCCGTTAATCATGTTTTGGCTCGGGTATTCTTGATCCATTGATGCATATTTCCTCAAAACAATGTTGCATGCCCCCCAGTATCCAAAATCAAGCCCCTCAGTCTTATTGAAACCATGACTGTCGCCTGTAGGTTGTATATTGATGAAATGGCCGACAGTATTTTACCTGAAGCCCCAATCACGCTCGCTTGTATATATCAGGCTCGCTTGATTCATTGTGCAGGCTCGCTTGATGTGTTCTTATATGAGAAGAGATGATCCTTAATAGATAATGTAGATATGTGATAGTATGTCCCTAGATTGCCTGATGCAGATTTGTTCAGTCCAGTGCCATCCTTTTCCACGAGCTTGCTGGTCGTAGGCATTCATATGAAACCCGGTCATATATTGCTTCCAAAATTGCAAATATATAACTGTGTCCGATCCCAAAAAACCCCAAGATCCCCCTATAGCTTATATATAGAAAATAATCAAAAAGGTTGCAAAATGTTACCCAAACTATGGGATGGGGAAAGAATATGCCCCAATCAGTCTACCCTCATTTAGGTGAGATACCTCCATAATGCTAAATTCTGCTTCCAATCCCCTCTTAGATAACTGATCTGCCCTAGAGTTACTTTCACGGTATATATGATTAATGGGCGGGCTGCCTAATCCATGCCATAAACTCTGAGTCCTTTCA
Source organism: Pinus albicaulis (assembly GCA_034641835.2). NCBI lineage: Eukaryota > Viridiplantae > Streptophyta > Pinopsida > Pinales > Pinaceae > Pinus > Pinus albicaulis. The sequence goes on from JAXQQM020081232.1 coordinate 21,365, forward strand.
ACCCAACCCTGTAGATGCGGAGACATCATATGACACTTGTTGGTAATCCAGTTGATGATGCGCTGAGAATCACCATATATGCTAATGCCCTGTATTTGCAAATCATGTGCAATGAGGAGGCCCCCCCACAATGCCATAATCTCCACCTTATTGTTAGTCCCAGGGCCACCACACCAACATATGTTATATCGCTCTGAACCAGATAATTTGATCCATGCCCCACATCCGGTCATTCCTGTCTCTGATGGCCCATTGAAATAGATGGTCGGGACACTGACTTGGTGGGGTCGAATACGAACTGAGCAGTCAGGTACATTTGGCATTGTCATAGTACGATCATCCATCCATTCCTTAATTACAGAAAACGCCTGTTTAATATGAAAAGGTCGATCTTCAAAAATTATTCGGTTCCGAGCCAGCCAAATCTCCCATGTGAGATAAAATGGCAGCGATCGGTATTTGCAGTTGAGCTTATCCCATTCCTGTGCTGCAGACATAAAATCCGTTGGCCTCCATGCAGGATTTATATAATGATCCCCGAACAGCCTCCAAAGACTTATAGTTACAGGGCATGATAAGAAAAGATGAGAGGATGATTCTTCCTCCATACGACATAAAACACAGATGCTGGGTCCCATAAAACCCCTCTTTATTAAGTTTTCCCCGGTAAGCACCTTTCCTTTCCAAATCAACCAGCCAAACATTACAATCTTCATGGGAATATTCCTGTGCCAATATGGGAAAAAGACTTTGGAGATGTAAATCTGATGTGAATATGAGATGTTGTACCGATATGCTTCCTTCACGATAATCATATTATTCATCATTGGGCCATTCCAGATCATATTGTCGCCGCCAACAGCATAACAAAAACCCGCACTTCACAATTGAACCCGAAATCTCTCCCACTCATGCGCCAATTCATCGGATAGTCTGATTTGTGTGGCATTCTTGAATATCGGAGCATTGTGTGACCACTGATATATAATTTGAGAGTAATATATTATCCCCCTTTTAGTCAATGCATGTAATAGGCGAGGCGTAGGACCACATTGAATCGGCATAAGATGAACGTTTGTCGTGCCAATTGGTATGCAGCTCCCCACCCGAAATTGCCATACCAGTCTAGACGCCATTTGTGCCATAATCTTCTTATAACTCCTCCAGATGCATGATAAATTTCGAGGGAAAGGAAGATTTCCACATGATATCTGTTGTAATATATCACCTTGATAATATTTCGCCCTGTTAATATCAAACCATATACCGTGTCTTTTTATGGCTCTCCAGAAAGACTTCATTAGAAGCGCCTTATTGAACTCACGGGCGTCTAATATACCCCATCCTTCCATGTCTTTGGGTTCGCTAATAGCCGATAACCTGCACAATGCGAATTTCCTGTTGCTTTTTGTCCCTCCCCACAGAAAATGCGAAATAATGCCATTTATTTTGCCAATGATTCCAGCAGGGATGAAAAGAAGATGTCCCCAATACACCAACATCTGGGTCAACACTGATTGGATCATGATGAGTCGCCCTCCCTTGGTCAGCCACCGGTGAGACCATGAGTGTATTTTATCTCTGAATCTGTCCATTATCCAATTCCAGTCGTTGTTCCAGTATCTGGATGGTTTAATGTAATAGCCCAGATATTTGAAACCCTCAGCAGCCAGTCGAATCTCCACTCCCAAAAACTCAGCAATAAATCTGATCTCCTGTATGTCCCCATGATCATATATGAGAATGGACTTGCTGCAATTAATGGCCAGTCTTGTAGCTGAATAAAAGAGATTAAAACAGATATGAATATAAAACCAGTGGTTTCTAATCAGCTGACCAAATAGAAGTAAATCATCAACAAATAGGGAATGTGTTGTGGAAATAGAGTTTGAGAATGAGTAACCCCTGATGTAGCCCTTCTCTTCAGATGATTGCATGATCCGACTGAAACCATCCATAACCAGGGTGAATAATAGTGGAGACAATGCGCAACCCTGTGTCAAACCCCTGCCTGCCTTAAAAAAAATTGTGGGCTTGCCATTTACCAAAACTGCATAGCTGATGTTTGAGACACATGACATCACCCATCGAATGATTCGCACAGGAAGGCCCACCTTGAATAGTAGTATCCTGATAAATGACCAGTCGATCGAATCATACGCCTTATGTAGATCAACCTTCATGATCAATGCTTCCTTTTTTCCCGAATGCATGGAGTGCATCACCTCTTGTGCTATAGCTATAGCGTCATGTATAGACCGGTCTTTTAGAAATCCATATTGCGCAGCTGATATGTGATTAGATAATACTGTCAGTGATTAGAATATGAAGTGCCCCCCTGTGTGGAACTCCATTAGAATATGCACATATTTTGGGAAAAATAACACTAATAATATTTTGGTATTGACTACCTTGAGTTTTTTTGGTGGTTGGTGTATTTTTGGTTGCTCGCACCCCATCTGCTCCACCACAAGCAGTTGAAACTTGGGGTAAATTTGTTAAAACAACTAGTTAACTCTTATATGGAGATTTAACTATATTTGGAGAGTCAGTTAACTAAGAATTGAGTAAGTCGAGCTATGTGATAGATGAATTTGGTAAGTGTGTGCATGTCAAACGAGTCGTTAGTGGAAAAGGATAAATACCCTTCACCAGATTCATTGTATTTAGAGAAATTGAAATTCTTGTAATTAATAGAAGAGCTACAGCTCGTGTGTTTTTAGTATGAATTAATTTGTGTTTTATATACTCTGCCTTTCCAAAAATTTGTATCGGATGTGAGGAAGGATCGTGCCAATGAGAAGAGGACCACGAACATAAGGCTGGAATTTGTTTTTTGGAAAATCAACGGACGGTTAAGGAGTGCGCAGGTTTGTTTTTTTGTTTTTAGTACAAAAAGCAGGCAAGTTCCACACCTTCTTACTTGAAAAACTGTGCAGAAATCGTGAAACTTACGATTTTCAGAAATCGAGTTTATTGTGCAGTTAATTAGTTTTGAGAGTGCGCAATCGGGTTTTAAGTTAAAATCCCTACGATCGTGAGCAAAAGACGTCATTACTTCTGACGTGTTAGCTAAAAAAAAGAGTCAACATATTACATGCGTTAGTGAACATAAAAGGAAAGTTTTAAAAGGATTGGTATCAACCCTTTTAAAAAATTTGATTTCTTTCAACGGCTTTTTCTTAGAGCACGTGGACTTTTGTTTCAAGAGTTTTTGAATGATAGGAGGGTCTTTTTACACAAGGGTTTTCATTAGTAACGTTTTATATAAATATTTTTTTTTTTAAAGTATTTTTTTATAATATTTTTTAAAAGGGATTTTTTTAATGGTTTTCAAAAGTGAAATGTGAATATTATAATATGTTTTTTTTTTTTAAAGGTTATTATATAAGTTTTTTTTATATAAAAGATAATAAACAAGGGTTTTTATTGAAATTGAATTTTTTTAAATGAGCTTTGAAAAATTTATAAAAGGAGAAATTTAGGGGTTTTGTCAAAGAAGATTTTTTTGAAGAAAGATAGCAATATCGAGTTTTTAGCCACAACTTTCTTCTTTTACAAGGAAATATTATGATGTTTGGGCCACTAATATGGATACCATGTTAAAATCACATGATGTTTGGTATCATGTCATGTTTGGGTTTGCAGAACCTCATAATGAAGCAGAAGAACGAGCTCTCAGTAATGTCAAGAAAGAATAATGGAAAAACAACAAAAGGAAGAATGCACAAGCATTACTTATTATCCAGTAGGGAGTGGACCGTGCAGTGTTTCAAAAGATTATGATCACATCTTCAGCAAAGAAAACATGGAAAGGTTTGGTGACAAGTTATCAAGGTATCACAAGAGATAATATTATTAAATTGCATAATACTTGGAAAGATTTTGAAAGTCTGTAGATGAAGCAGAAAAAGGACATCTAGTTTTTTCATAAATCAAGTTATGTCTATTGTAAATCACTTAAAAATTTATTGTGAAGAAATTAAAGATCAAACAATGATTGAGAAGGTCCTTAGATCTTTGTCTACCAAGTTTGATATTGTGGTAGCAGCCATAGAGCAGCCAAGGATTTGGAAAAACTGACAGTTGATGAGCTGATGGGATCACTTCTATCACATGAAGCAATGATAGACAAAATTAAGGATTCCATTTTAGAAATTCCTTTCAAAAGTCAAGTTTTTATTTGAAGATGTCGATGCAGAAGTAGATCAAGAGGAAGAGGGCGAGGCAGAAGATATGGTGGTCAAAGAGATGGTCGAGAAGAGCATGAACATGAAAGTGGAAGCAACAACAGAGGCTTAAAAAATAATCAAAGATCTGACAAATCAAAGGTGAAATGTTATTATGGCAATAAATTTGGTCACTAGGATCGTGATTGCAGGAAAATGATAGTTGATCAAGGATGCTAGAGAGCTAATGTTTGTACAGAGAATACTAAATCCATGTTCCTAGCTTGCAAAACCATGCATGAACCTTCTGATAATATGTGGCTATTAGACAGTGGTTACAGTAATCACATGAAAGGCATCAAGAATTTGTTTGCAAATTTGGATCAATCTGTGAAGATAGAGGTAAAATTGGGGACTAACAACACTGTGGATGTAGATGGCAAAGGAGTGGTCAACATTCTAACCAAGCGGGAGGGGGGGTGGAAGGTGCGTGGCAAAGATAATATCAAAGGTATATTATTTCCCTGGACTCAAACATAATCACATAAGTGTTGGTCAAGTGACACAAAAGAGATACATATCTTTCAAGGACAAGAGTGTGTTATTTATGACAATTCTCCAAGCAAGAAGATGATAGAAAAGGTGCAAATGATGAGAAGCAAACTCTTTCCTCTAATTATGAATTACAAATTTCAAGTCAGTTTGTTTAATTTTGGATGTTATAATGATTATTGGTTATGGCACTTTCGGTTTGGACACTTACATTTTTTTCAATTAAGATTTTTGTAGCAAACACAGATGGTAAGATGATTACCTTCCATCAAAGAATCTGCTAGCACTTGTGAGTGTTTCATCTCGGGAAAGCAGCACTGTGAAAGTTTTCCAAAGGGAGTTGCATATAGAGCAAAACAAACTCTTGAGCTGGTGCATACAGACTTGTGTGCACCTATGAGGACACAGTCAATTGGTGGAAGTTGTTACTTCCTCATATTATTGATGACTATAGCAGAAAGACCTGGGTTTACTTCTTGAAGCAGAATAATGAAACTTTTACAAAGTTCAAAGAGTTAAAAGCTTTAGCATAGAACCAAAGTAATCGATAGATCTAGGTATTGAAGTAAGACCATGGTGGTGAATATGATTCGAAGGCATTCCATGAGTACTGCAAACAAAATGGAATCATAAGACAATTTACAACCAGGTACACACCACAACAGAATGGTATCTCAGAGAGAAAGAACAGAACAATCATGAACATAACAAGGAGCATGGTGAAAGGAAGAAACGTGTCTAATGAATATTGGGTAGAAGCAGTTTCATGTGATGTTTATGTGATAAAAATATCACCCACAAAGAGTGTGATGAACAGAGTACTAGAAGAAGCATGGTTAGGTATGTCATGTCGTGTATCTCATCTCAAAGTTTTTGGATGTGTAGCCTATGCATATGTTCCTAAAAATATAAGACGAAAATTGGATGTAAAAGTGAAAAATTCATATTTATTGGTTATAGTGAGCAAACAAAAACTTACAAATTGTATGATCCTGTCACCAAGAAGACTATAATCAACATAAACGTTGTGTTTAAATAAAAAGAGCCATGGAATGGGACTGTAGACAGAACATTTGATGCAAAAGAACCATTGATGGAAGATGATGATGTAGCAGAAAAAGAGAAGAAAGAATGAAAAGAGAAGACACCAAACAGAGTCACACCAGCGACACCAATATTTTCAGAGAAACATGGCTCTTCAAGCAGATCAACATGCCATAACTCTCCCAACAGCCAACTAGATGATGAATCAAACAATGGTAAGAGAAATATGAGAATTCTGAAAGATATTTATGATGATTTTGATGTTAGTTCAAATTTTGAATTGTTATCAGTCCAACCTTCTTCGTTTGAAAAAACAGTCAAAGTTGAAAATTCGATGCAATACATGGATGAAGAAATTGAAGCTATTGAAAAGAATGATACATGGGATCTGGTTAATTTACCAAAGGATAAAAACCTCATTGGTGTGAAGTGGGTGTACCAGAAAAAGTTGAATGAGAAAGGTGAAATTGATATATTTAAAGCAAGACTTGTAGCAAAAGGATTCCCATAGAAACCGAGAATAGACTTTGGAGAAACGTTTGCTCCGGTAGCGAGATTTGATACTGTACGAGCCATTCTAGCCACGACAGCTCAGAAAAAGTGAAAAGTAAATCAGATAGATATCAAATCAGCCTTCTTGAATGGAATTCTAGAAGAAGAGATTTATGTGCATCAACTGCCAGGTTATGAAGTTCAAGGTAAAGAAGATAAAGTTTACAAGTTGAAGAAAATGCTATATGGACTGAACCAAACACCTAGAGCATGGTAGAATGGAATTGGAAGGTACATGATCAAGAATGGATTTCGCAGAACCAACATTAAGCCTACCTTATACACAAAGGTAAATGAGCATGGAAATATTTTGATTGTTTCCTTATATGTTGATGACATGATTTTTACAACTGATCTTGGGTTAGATAAATTTAAAACATCCATGATGAAAGAATATGAGATGACAGATCTTAGTCTCATGAATTATTTTCTTGGTGTTGAAGTTGAACAATATTAAAAAATGAATTTTTATTTATCAAAATAAGTATGCAAGAGATTTGCTAAAAAGATTCAAGATGGAAAATTGGAAACCTATCCCTACACTAGTTGCAACATGTACAAAGTTAAGCAAGTATGGTGAAGAATGAGATGTCAGTCCAACTCTATTAAAAATATTAGGTTGTAGCCTCATGTATCTCACAATTAGAAGACCAGATATTATGCAAGGAGTGAGTTTGATTTTCAGATTTATGGAGACTCCAAAAGACACACATTGGAGTGCAGGAAAAATATTCCAATATAGATGATCGGGACTAGAGATTGTGGCATAATGTATGCAAGTACAGAAAATAAATATTTTATTGGGTACACATATAGTGATTTTGCAGGTAGTTTGGATGATAGGAAGAGCACTTCCGGTTATTTGTTCCGTCTTGGTTCAGGTGTGATTTCATGGGCATCTAAGAAGCAACCTATTGTGACACTATCATCAACAAAAGCAGAATATGTAGCAGAAACATTAGTAGCATGTCAAGAGGTATGGTTACGACGAGTATTAGCTGGACTCAAGCAGAAACAACAAGAACAACAAAAATATATTTGTACAACACCTCAGCGATTGCACTATCAAATAATAGTGTGTTTCATCAAAAGAGAAAACATATTGTTACTAGATATCATTTTAGTAAAGGACTTGTGAGCAATGGAGAAGTTCACTTGAATCCTTGTAAATCGAGTGATCAATTAGCTAATATATTTACAAAGCCATTAGCAACAGATATGTTTGAGTTTCACAAAAGAAACATGGGTGCTGTAAGCCTAGCTCAGACATAGACTAGCATACATGTTTGAGTTGTCATGAGTTATGTTTTAGTTTAGCGGTCATAGTTAAGGGGTAGTGTTAAAACAACTAATTAACTCTCGTTTAATTATATTTAAAGTCAGTTAAGCAGCGTTGAGTAAGTTGAGTTATGTGATAGATGAATTTGGAATGTATGTGCATGTCAAGCGAGCTGTTAGTTGAAAATGATAAATACCCTTCACCGAGTTCATTGTATTTAGACAGATTGAAATTCATGTAATTAATAGAAGATTCCCAGCTCATGTGTATTTTGTGTGTGAATTACTTTGTGTTTTATATCTTTTGTCTTTCCAACAAAATCTAACAAAATGCAATAAAAAATGTAAGATAATGAAACTTTGAGTAAAAATAAGCCAAGCTAAAATCTAGACGAATGCAGACTCTGGATAAAATCAAACAGTGAGCAAGTAATTTGAATTATGAGTTTTTGTTGAAAACTTTTGTTAACGCAATTGATGACATTTTATATTTAAAAAGTCAAACAAATTTAATTCAAAGTCAAAGCTATATCGACGGCTAGCGGGTATGATAATAGGGTTGGGTTGTGCATGAGTAATATATTCTCATTCTCTAAAAAGGTTAGAGATAACTTAATTTTTGGTTATACATCAAGAACATATTATATAAATCTTTGATTATATAGGAATTTCTTTACACATGCAAGTGCATAAATTTGCTGATAAGAAAGAAAAGAAGCAGCGTTGAAAATCTTATATGTGTGACTTCATATAAAATATCATTTCGAATGGACGTAGTAGACTTTATGGATTTAATAATATACCCATATGTAGTAAAACTGAAAAGAGCGTATGATCATTTTGAATGCACACATTAGACTTTATGGATTTAATACTATACCCATCGGTACTAAAACAGTAAAGAGCGTATCGGCATGAGCTTATGGGCATGCATGTTACATTCGTTTTCAGTCAAAGTAAAAAGTAAAATTGTGATGAGAGAGGAATTGATCCAATTAAATTGTCAAGTGTTTTAATATTAAATTTGAAGAGAACTGTATATTAGTTAATACAAGAAGAATATTAAAGAAGTTGATATAAAACAATACAAGGGTCTGGTTTTTTCTATTACTGTTAATTGAAGTATTTAACAATTGCCCAACATTGGAGGGAGTGGTTAAGGATGTGTGAAGATTTAAATGATCAAGTTATTTTGAAGATAAAAAAGTTGTATATGGTGTGAGTACTAGAATGAATATATAAATATAAGTTTCTGGTGTTGGTATAGTTTCTTCCTTTTTAATAGATTATCTTAGTTTTTTAAATCTTTCTACCAACAACCACAACGATAATAAATGTTACATGTACGCATACAAATTTTCATTCGTTAATGTAGTTGTTTACATTTCTCTTATACTTTCTTAGTAAGTGTAGAAAATAGAAACAAGAAACTTAAAAAATTCATTTTAATTACAATGTTTGAGTTTTGCATTATAAAGAAGTATGCAAAAATGACGGACTTTTTTTTGGGTAATTCTTGGATTGAAGTGGAAGAAGATATATTTAGTATATAGTATAAGTGGTATGTTAAAATCATGTATTCATGTATTCAAATATCATGTTTTTTAATAAACTTAATAAGTATTTTTTAATTATAGCTGAAAATGGTTAAAGAAACAATATAGTGGTAAGGATATGGATGAAACCGAAATCTATATCAAATTTTAAAAATACTGAAGAAACATGGCTTGCAAAAGTTTATTCCAAAACTTTGAATAAATTACTAATACAATGATAATGAAGTTAATTATGTGAAGAAAAGAAACATGGAGCATCCATGTTATTCCTATTAATATAATAAACTAAACAATCCTATTTGTGAGTTCAGTTGAGATGGTAACAAAGTATACTACAGGGTTACATGTATAAACTAATTTTACGGAAAATAATAATAATATAAAAGAGTGAATAAGAGAAAAATAAATAAAATAAATACTGATTATAAGTGAGTCTAGTAACAGTTATTATTATACAGGAGTATATTTTTGAAGTGTAAAAAAAAGCTTAATTATCAAGGTGACAATTATTTACGAAAGTAAGAAAATAAGTTAGATGTGAAACGATTAATTTAAAAAAAAATTAATTATGAAGGTGACAATTATTCACAAAAGTAAGAAAATAAACGATTATAATAAAAAAAATGGAAATGGGAGTAAAGTGAGATTACACACTTATCTCTTATTCTAATGGCCATAGTATGGATCTACTACAACCACATTTTATACAATAAATTGGGTGAAATTCTACAAGGTAGATTATCCTATATGGCTAATAGGAGAACAGAGAAATTTTTTTAACCTCGCCAAAGAAATCTTTCATATTCATGTTGCTCGTAAGTTCTTTTAAACCATGTAATACTACAATGCAGGTATGTATGAAAAGCTCATGAAGGGTTCGGTACGACGCAAAGTCGAACCCTATAACTCAAAAAAATTAAAACATAAGGGTTGAACAATATAATAATGCAGAGTGGCTTAGGGCTAATCAAGCTTATTAATAAGGATACATCATTACTAACTTAAGGAAGGAATGATGAAATCAACTATGTTGATCTGTATGTAATATTGTAAATTCTTTTTTAAATTACTGTTGTTGAATAATTAAATATTATTAATTTTGATATGAATAATATAATAAGAATATTTTTTAAATTTTAATTAAAAGAATTTATTCTTAATTTTTATATTTAAAATAATTTATATTATTTTATTTAAATAATATAAATGAAATCAACTATGTTGATCTGTATGTAGTATTGTAAATTCTTTTTTAAATTATTGTTGTTGAATAATTAAATATTATTAATTTTTATATGAATAATATAATAAGAATATTTTTTAAATTTTAATTAAAAGAATTTATTCTTAATTTTTATATTTAAAATAATTTATATTATTTTATTTAAATAAATTGTATTTTTAAGTTTATGAAGAATGTTTTCTAATTTTTAATTACAAGAATTAATTTTTAATTTTTTTTTTGAATTTGGTAGTTATTTTCTATTCATTATCTATAAAGAATGTTACAAAATTATGTGTTCCCGATGACCTCAACTTGTATGAAGGAAACTAGGTTTGTTGGTCATCGGTCTACATTAAACACCATCCAAAATTTGAATGTTTTAAGCAAGTTTAAGTGAGTTTTAGAGCCCATACTATCTAGTATCATACTGCATCTACTATAACATATGCTTCTAATCAAGTAAAAGCTATACGAAATCATAATAACATAATAACAAAAATCATTGAAACTGCAATCATTTAATCAACAGAGGAATCCACTGGTGTCAGATCCCTCACGCTTGAGCCAGGAATTTCTTTCTGTTGCATACTCTGTAGCATTTTTTCAATGGGACCAAGATTGACATTTTGGTGGAACAGCTGCACATGTACCGACCAAACTTCCTTTTGGATCACTTACAAACTTGGTTCATCTGCCATGTTATGTGGCAGTCCCCGTTGTACTGGTTCCTCACACTGCTGGTCATTTTTAGACATTGCTCTTGCAAAAAAAAATTTCATTATCCAGTAAGCCTGGATGACTTATCTAAACAGAGACATCGTGCCACTTGTATTTCTTAGGTTTATCATTAGAGGTTCCCATGCCTCTTCTTCCATTTGTTCCCCACCTGCTCTATCTCTCAGCTCAGTTTCCCACCTGTAGATTTCGGCTTTCACCGGGGCCGACGAGCCTTTGCAGTCTGCATGAATAATATTTTTCATTATCTCTCGCCCTGATTTTCTCCCCCTTTTTAAAGCAGCCCGGCTCATGCTCGTTGCGGCCGACCTTTTCCCTTTGCCACAATCCTTACATGACCCTTCTTGCTAATCTCCCCTTCTTTCTTCATTTTCTTGATCTCGTTAGTTATAGCTCGCAACCTCACCCTGAGCAATCATTCCCCCTGTCTATCCATCTAAATAGTGGTTGCAGCCTTGGTTGCTGAGCTTTATCTATGGCTTGCAGAGATAGCAGGGCCCCAAATTAAGTTAGTGGTGGTGTTGTGCCATAAGTGCATGCCCCATTTCCCTTGGTCCATCGCCCTCTTGGAAAAAGGAATTTTTCGAGGAGTTACATGTTTGTAGGGTAGTGTCCTATCAGGGAACCCCCATTCCTACTCATATTCTGACAATTCCCCTTCTCCCTCTGGCAACACACTCTCCTAATTCTCCAGGGCCCAACCTGGTCTGTATATTGGGCCACCTCGCACCTCATTCCGCTTTCTATCCGACTGACTTGCTTCCCTCTTTCGCAGGCTTTGCTTCGCATACCCAACGAGCCTTCCAAATCTTTGAGGAAATACCCTCTCCCCCCTTCCCCTCTCACCATCATCCTCCCATTCCCCCTCCCAAATAAATTCTATGCCCAATGCCAAACAATTTGGTTCACTGCTGCCATGCTACAGATAGCATGGGATCCACCAAATTATGAGAGAAACCAACAACAAGGGTTCTCTCAACGATTAAGGGATGCAAGGGTGTGTGATGCAGGGGTTTATTTGACAGAAAAACAATACCAAGGGCCATACATCTACTGTGCATGTGCCGATTGAGAAGAACAATAAACCTATCTGACTTTGACGAAGAAAAACAATTCATCATAGAGACTAAAACCATGCCAACCATTTTTACTATCAGAACCCACCGAGACCGCATTTGACTCTCTACGATATCAGTCACAGTGAAGGTTTGGAAAACATACCATCGTTTACATTGGCGTTGTTGTTCTCCCAAGCTCCTCTCCTGTCGCAACCTCTACCTCCTTCCCGTTCTGCTATGGAAAATGGGCGGTTACATGTACTGCATGCCTTCCTTAATCTCCTGATTTCCAACGATGGCCTTTGATGGGCGCCAACCAACCCACCTCTTACCCGTCCTATCCCTTATTACCCCATTCATGTGGTGGCTTTGTTTTCCCTGCCAACCTTCCTCTCTCTCTGATTGGCCCATCATCCACGTGGGAGATATCCGGAGCCTCATGCTTGTTCACACCCCGATTAGAAGTTGAATTAATTATTAATTCTTATATTTAAAGTAATTTATATTATTTTATCTAAATAAATTATATTTTCAAATTTATATATTTTATGAGTTTTAAAAATAATAAGTAATAGTTTTAGAAAAGCTATGAATAAATAATATTTTGAAATCTTCTTCATATTTGACAAAAATAAATTTAAGTTTGATATAAAATTTACCATAATCTGTTATACAATATGAGATTCCTTATCTTACATATGAGATACAACACATTTAAAATCATTCTTAAAGAAAATGTGAAAAACCCAAATATTAAATATTAAATAATAGTTTACATCACCATGAATTTTTTTTAAAATTTTAAATAATAGTTAACATCACCACGGAAAATCCAAAGGAATTGGAGCATTTTCTAAATTGTGAATTCGCAAACAATTTTTTTGGAAGTCTAACAAAACAATAATGTTGAGTAAATAGACACGTTGTATTTAGTGATTTTCATTACTCCCACTAGACAATCGAATGTAAATTGAAATCATGCGACGAAATTAGTTGAGAGATCAAAGAAGGCCTATATGAACAAATCCGATTATTTTCTGAATTGAATCTCAGTAGCTCAATGCTTATATGAATAATTACTTTCCATACTCGTAGTTTAGCTTCACACTATACTCATTTTTCCTCTCATTTTTTGAGCTAGGACGGGTTATTATTGAATTATGGTTCTTGTAGAGTGAATAAGAATAAGATGCTTCCACAGTTTGTGGATTTATACATATAATGTATAATATTAATGATATTGTTATCACTAATATTACGTGTAATATTGTTATTATTAATAATATTATTAGTGATATGATCTAATTTATAATTCGTTATTAGTGTGTACCCAATTTCTAGAATAGTAGTTTTCTCTTTAATATAAATGTATAAACTAATTTAATTATTTATATATATGGAAGTGAATTTTTTCTACTCATTTTAACTATATCACGATAAAAGTATTTATTTTTTAATTTTATTATATATAATCCACAAAGAGCACTCACAACCACTACTAGCCTAATACTTTAAGTCATTCCCAACTTTTATCCACTTGGGCACAATACAATACTGATAACCTCTAATTACTAACTACTACTATTACTATTAATAGTCGGAATAAGACTCTTCCATATAAAGATAGAAGTTAAAAATATCAAGAGTGATGTTATGTTTGACTCAAGATCATAAGGAGATATCATTATAGATGAGTAGGTCAACAAATTGGGATTAGAAATTCATGATAAATTAAGCCCATATCTATTGGGATGGATAAATAATGATGCAAACATAAAGGTAAAAAAAAGAGTGCAAAATTAAATTTTCTATTAATGTGTATTTTATTGATGAAGTAGAACTAGATGTATCTTGTGTCAATTGTAGGATCTCCTCTTAATTTTTAAACAACTAGGTGCTATCCACATGTTTGTTAAAATGCGCTGATACAATGGTACTTTTTACCCTTTCGAAAAGCGTGAACAATTTTTGTTGTCTTATTCATATTTTCTTGAATTAGATTTAGTAAATGGTTAGTAAATGTTTATCAAATGTTAATAAGGATGATAAACGTATAAACACTTACCCCATAATATCTGTGTCACACACCCTAAAGGTAACTTCACTAACATTTACCAACATCAAAAAGAAAATTTTCTTGGAAAAATACAATCCTAAGTAACAATAAAAGGTTGACCATATGTTATCACTTTTAAACCATAAACTAAAGACTGAACCAATGTTTAATATCCGAAATCTTAGCCTATGATCTAACAACTTGAAAATATTTCATTTGATATGATTATATGTATTACATCGAACACATGATTAAAGCTAATTAATATGATACTGTGTTACATTAACATATCACTATGAATACATTCGAATACAATGATCTAATACCTTATACCAATGTTCATTACATTGATTAATATTATGTTTGACCTCCTCATGGTAACTATAATGTTCTACGATATAACCACTGTTAAGCCCCACCCCAGAGTCATGCTACCCAGGCTAGGGCATGCGCTCGAACCTTAGACTCCATCCTGACTCTACATTTGGCACATATCTTGGGATCAATGTTTGATCCATGACTCTGGGTGAAGATCCTCAACCGACAGTGAAGAACACATTAGGTTAGGTCAAGTAGCTATCACCTTACCCATTCGAATCGAGGAATCATTTGTGCCTTTCCTGGTATGGTTTTGTCACTTTGTTTCTTATGGTTCTATGATGATTCTTACATAGTTTAACGAGTGAGACACAAAGTTTTACAGTCAAAACCTTCGTTAGGTAGAGCTCGTTACAATCAATTATTTTATTTTGAATTATGACTAGTCTTCCAAAGGGTTTTGTTAATTCGATAGTCTCCTTTCTTGACAGGTTCCATACCCAGTTCAATTGTACCATGCCACGAAGGCCTATTTTTCAGCAGGGTCACACTACAGGCAATATGATCGATATTTGAGTTTGTTTTCTCAAGAATTGATTGATATTCAAATGATTGAGGTTTTTCCCACGCTCGCCCGAAACCTCTTCTATCGAGGGCAATGGATAGGGTTTTATAGGAATGGAGGTTATATTAGCTTTTCAAAGCTTTATTCTAGTTTCTTATAGAGTTCGCTCTAACAAACTCATTTCCCTTTGTGTAGGTATTCCATTCTCTTCATCAGTTGCTTATTTTCACAACACAAGTTTTGGGCACTTATTCATTTCAGTTGTTTCATTCCAGGTATTCCTCCATTTATTTTAAGGTTGTCTCGTTGCCTGAATGTATGCACAAAGTTGCATGAAATTTCTTGTCCCTTTAGTTGAGGTTTTGAACCCATGAGGGTTTGAGGGTTCTAATGCTTTAGAGACTAGCTTGTCTTTTCTTGTCAAAAGATGATATGTTTATGTGTCATGTTTCTAGAGGGTTTATTTTCTGAAGCATAATTGGTGTTAGAGGAAATCTCAGCCTAAAAGTGCCTATAAAATTTTCATGTAATTTCCATGTCATAATATGTAAACCAATCAAAATTATTTAAATTTAAAAAGACATACATGTAAATATTTTGGAGGTAAAAGAAGAAAAACTATTTTTTTTATTTTCATTTTTTACTTATCTCCTTATAGGTTTTATCAAATTTCAGGTGTAGACATTTGTTGGAACAAAAAATAAATTCCACATCCAATGAGTACCCATTGTGCATACTTTTGAGAAATACGACCTTGATAACAATTACAGATACATTAAAAAAATGTGTTTCAACAAGTTTTTTAATGTATCTGCAGTTTTTATCAATGTGGGTCTTCTCAAAAGTATGCATAATGGGTACTCACTCGATGTGGAATTTAATTCCTCATTTAACGAGTTTATAAATGTGAAATTTGAGTAAACCTATAAGGCGATAAGCCGAAAATAAAATTAAAAAAGTTCTTTTCTTCTTTTGCCTCCAAAATTCATAACTCTTATTTTATTCTTTTTACTATTATTTTATTATTTTTCCTAAGGAGGCTACTTGTAGACTGAAATTTCCTCTAATGGCTCCTTTCCAGCGTCCTGTTGCTATAATTTATATTTGGGGTTTGTTTCATTTGTTTATATCTCAGTGCTTACTCATAACAATAACACTATTTTGAAATTGATACTATGTATTACAATATATTTTCTGATACATACCCATCGGTGTTCGAGTGTGCCTTTTTTCTTCTTGCAACACGACTTTGATTTCTCTTTACGTATATAGTTAATGGTTCTCCACTTTGATTTTACTTTATGTATACAATTAATGGTTCAGTTTGTCTTCGCATGTCTACAGTTATCATTGTTCTTGTAATATTGTGCTCTAATGTTATAATATACTGTATAACATGATTGTCAAATTGTTCTTATTCAATGACATGACTGCAAGGTTATATTGTTTGATAATTAGGATACAAAATTTCACTCACTACAATTTCTAGGTTTCTTTTCTGTATCAATAAATTAGTTTTATTGTGATAATATATTATAGATTAGTTAACAATGCATGTTTCCTCCAGTATTAAATCATCTCAGGGACTGTTATTGTGGCTAGGGCCATCCCCGACTAGGCTAGGAAGACTAACCCTGAAATTCCCACATTGTACTATATTATGATTTAATTCTATTCGACTAGTTTTAGGTTTAATTTCTATAGGAAAATGAATACTATATTTTACTAGTAAATATATCAACTCTTTATTTTATAGGACACATTATGTTCTGGACAATTTAATGTATTTTTTTCCACATTTCCATTATCGTATCTAGTTAACTTGACATACCCTTACCACAATTTAATGTTCCTATCATAAACCACTTTTCTTCCAGTCATTAAATTAATCAGGTTAAATGTACTTATACATGACCTCGTTTCCTTGTCCTCATGCCTCATTCAATTTATGAAACTATCATAGGAACATTGTATTAGCATTGTAACGATGAGATCAATATTCATTGTCTCCCCTCGTGCTATCCTCACACACAAGTGTTAGTAATTTTCTTAGCACAGTCGGCTTCGATGACTATCTGGTCCTCACTACAGTTAGTCCAGGCCTTGTTGTTGCACAATTTTGTTTGACATTTCAACACGGTCCATTAGTGTACAACTTTCTTTCTTTCCTTATTCTTGGATACCTCAGGTCCATAACACCCTGTTGGTTCCTTTTTTCTTTTTTTAGCTGAAGGACTGGTTATGGTCAAATAACTTCCTGACCCATAACCAAATGACCACCTTGACATGTGAGGCACAGTTAAACGTGCGTTCCTAGATGAGTTGTCCATAAACCTGCACAACATAATTTAGTTAAATCTAAAAAAATAAAATCAGTTTAAAATTGTTCGTTTTAAGAGAAGTCCCCATTATTGTCTTTTAACTGCTGTAATTAAATTTTACAATTGTCTCAAGGGATGTTACAATTACTCACTTTTTATAATGTTTGAAAAGTCATAAAATCTACAAAACAACAACTTTATTTTAGTTAATTTCTAAAACTTTATTTTTTTGTTTGTTTGTTATGTAATGTGAGTATTGAGATGAATGGAAGACCTAACTTATGGCTTGAGTAACCACGAACCAAAGACATCTAAGCCATTAAAATCACAATGGACACCAACTTTTAACATGACTGGATTTTTGCACACATGATTTCAAACCAGTGACATTTTCACCGTGGAGTGCCTTAATAAAACTCTTTGCTACTATCTATTCTACACATTGTGGGCTTTTATAAATTTATTTTAAATTATTGTTATTATTATTATTTTTATTTGTAACCTTCACAAGACAACATCTTCAATTATCCAAGACTTGGTATAATATTATTATTAATTATTAATTTAGAATATATATAAGTTAAACATATAGACATTTAAAAAATATGTTAAAGAATTTTTAATCATGAAGATTGATTGTCACTTTATTATGTATATTTTTAAAGTAAATATATTTTTTTACAATTCCAAGGCTAATCAATACCACATGACCAAAAAATCCATAAAATAATTTCATATGATATTAGTTTTAATTTAATCAAATTTATTAAAAAATTAAACATGGTATAGTTATTTTGGAGAAAAATATCAACTTTTGATATATACATATTATTAAAAATACGTTAAAATATTCTATAACAATAAAATCTCTACCATCCATTTAATAATTATTATTGATTAATTTAAAATTCATTTAAAATTTAATATAATAATTATAATTATTTGATAATTATAATTAAATTAATAATATAATTGTTTTCGAAATATATATTTATTTATATTTTTTATTTTTATAAATAACTTGAAAAACTAAAAATAAAATTTCCTATCACTAATTGGTCTTCTAGGTTAAAATTTTACTTATTCTCATTAATATATTAAATTAAGAGCTTGTTGTAATTACAATGATGATAACATTATGATAGACCATGAAGTAAACAATGAATTTTAATCTTATATTCAATTTTTTATCTTTATATTTTAAATATATTTTATATAATAATTTTAAATATTTTGTTTTAAAATATTAATTAAATAATAAATATTTTAAAATATAAATATAAAAATAATATAATAAAATAAATTTTTTTATTATGTAAATAAAAATTTGAAATCAATATTAATTAAAAGCAATATAGTACTATAAAATCAATATATATAATAATATAAAATCAATATAAATAAAAATTTGCTAACAATTTTATTCATGATAAAAGTTATTGTAAAATGAAAATGGTCTATGTTAAAATTGTAAATAAATGTAATTTCGAGCTTTCCTTTATTGTTAGATTTTCTTAATCAAGATATGTTAATTTTTTTTCGTGGAATACAAAATGAATCTAAATTTTAACTTCCTTTTATTCCTAGTGTCTTTTAATGAAAGAGATGTTTGTTATTACATTACATCAATCCTATTAAAAGAGATGTTTGTTATTATATTAAATGAATATTGACTAATTTATATATATATATATATTTTAATTTTTAATTTTTTTAAAATTGTTTCATTATTTTTTTTTTAAATCAAGATAAAAATTGAGAAGAATTTTTGGAATCATAAATATTAATTGTTAGAATTTTATTAATATATGAATAGTTATATTGGGGGAGGCTGGAGAAGGAAGGGTTGTCTATCGCCCTGATGGAAAACTATGAAAAATTGTTGGGTGAGGTTTTGGATCAACAACGAATAATTAGGAAGAACTTGGAATATAGCAAAGGTTCATATTGATGCAAAAAAAAATTTGAATTTGGAAAGGGCTAATATTTGTAGAAGCACAAGGAATTCGTCACTTAAACGTCTTTAGAGTCCCTCTTATTACCATCAAAAGATGTTTTAAACAGTCACAAAAAAAATTATATAAATATAAGGTCAATTATGCAAATAATATATCTCATTTGGGATAAATTTGAATCTATAGATGTATACCATATTAAGAGGGATAATAATGTAGTTTTGGATTCCCAAGTTAATCTCTACATTAATATGGAGCAAGGAGAAGTAAGGGAGGATGAGACAATCACCAACACATGTCTTTTCTGATGATTAAACATAATTTGAGCACCTCAATTTTCAGGAGGCTCATAAAAGAGGATAAATTGTCGGATATATGGATTAGATGTTACATTAATTCCATGGTACATATATGCCCTATGGTTTTCATCTTGAAAACACATTGGGACCTATATTTAGCAAATGGATGATTTATAAAAGCAAGGACATGAAAGTGGATGGGTGGGATACCATAGCTCAAGACTTAAGGTCAAGCAAATGCAAAGATTAATCATTTCTAAGCTCGAGGAGGAATGAATAAAAATATCATGTGGGAACACTGCTAGGATCAAGAGGCAATGAATATCAATATGTTTTTAGGGCATGCAATGAATTGAAAGAACATTAAAAATTAAGGAACCTCCTTTGTCTTCATTTTGAAGCTAAATTTGGCTATAAGATCAAGGTCATGGAGATCTCATGTTATGTGATTTGATATTCAATCCCGCCGAGCTAAATAAATGACTTCCCCATCCGGCAGTGGTGTGGCTCCTCTTAGGATATTTATAGTGCATTTAAGTAGGAAGTCAAGGATATAATATTTATGATTGGGGAAAGTCATTTCAAAGGCTCAGTGTTATTTCACTCTAGTCTCGTGCCAGTTGGAGGGATTGAAGAAGATGTGGAGAATGTGTAATCGATTGTTGAAGTCATCTTAACGAAGATGGAGAACCTGGACATGAAAGCAGAGAATTTGGAGGATAAGGTGGAGAGCGAGGTGGTTTCGGTGCTAAGAGAAGATTTTGGCCTCAGTGATAGCAGTGATCAAGACTTGGCGCTTGGAGAGAGATGAACTCTCCCTCAAGAGCTTTCTATTCATTTGGATATGAAGCATGAGAATGAGCAGCAAGAAGCAACGAAAGTAGGTAAGCATGTGGAAGCGAATGTGGCATATGCGGAAGGAGCTTGGCAACGTGAAGCAGAAGGATCTAGGTAGCTAATTTTTAGAGTTACTTAATATATGTTATATAAATTTGTAAGGATAGATGGGGAATTTTAGTGGAATTATAAGAAAAATGATGTAAAAAACCTGGAGAAGACATCTTTGAACACTCATAGAATTTTCTCAGAACCGTTTTGGAGAGCTGCGAAAATGTTATTACTTGTGAATGTAATGGTTCTAGCCATAATCTACATTGATTAATTGAAATATAATACTTCTTTTTAATATATATATATAGTTGAGCTAAATCCATGTATGTATTCAAAACTGTAATTTAAATAATAATAAAAATTCAATTTCACTAATAATAACATAATTTGTTTTTCATAATGATTATTTTAAAAAAATTTCAAAAAATATATATTTAGACTCGTCCTTAAATAAAGTGCTTAGCATGCATATTATTAAGCTCCATACAAAATTGATCTATATGAAATTATATTTAATTTTAGATTACACAACCTAGAAATTAAAAGAGCTAACCACCCTACAAAACCCTAAACTTAGCTGATATCTTATATTAGTTTTATATGATATTGGTAGAAAATATTGTGGATTACACAGCCTAGAAATTAAAAGAGCTAACCACCCTACAAAACCCTAAACTTAGCTGATATCTTATATTAGTTTTATATGATATTGGTAGAAAATATTGTGAGCTGCATTGTTTGAAATTTTGAAAAAAGCTAACCACCATATAAAACCCCAAACTTAGCTAATATCTTATATTAGTTTTATGTAATATTGGTAGAAGTTATTGTGAGTTTGGTTGTTTGAAATTTGAATTTCTTACCGATTTAAAAGATTTCCATTATTAGAATTACTTTATATGGTAAACATGTCTTGGATGTGGATGGTATGAAGGGATTGTTGTGTGTTTTTTTTAATGAATGTTATTTACATTATGTTTTAGATTGATTTTGTATTTGTTAGTTTTTTTTATATTTTATTATTTAATATGTAAAATAAGTTTTCTCTATGCTCATTATTATGTTTTTTTTTTTTTCTCTTATTTCATACATGATGATAACTATTTATTTAAAAATTAAAATTAAAAATACAAACAATAAATCTATTTTAATCCATGTTTCAACAAAATTTGTTTTGTTTGTGATAAATATTTTTTTATCAAGAAAAATATTACCACCATAAGATTTCACAATATATGACTTTTAATATACCTAACAACTCACATAAATCTAGCTCCTGAATTATACTAAATTAAAAATGTCTTTACTTAATACTTTGATTCAAAATTGATTTATGTGTATTTAAGAAAGTATACCAATTTTTGGGAAGTTGAAATTTTACCAAAAGTAATATATCTACCGGATCTTTCTTAATAAAACAATATTTTAATTTTTTCATATTAAAAAAAACTTTGATTAACAAATGATTATTTTTATCTTTTAAATTTGTACATAAGACATGTTGTTACATTTTTTTATGCAATTTATTTATTTTGTATTTAAGAAAAAAAAGTTATTTATTTATTTTAGAATAATCAATAGAGTAATTTTTCTATCAAAAATATAGAGTATGAGATAGAAATTTGATTGTATGAGGGAATGTGCATTAATATTTAAGATTTTGATGTAGAGATATTAATTTCATTTTGTTTAAAATTATTATCATTGAAATGCTTTCATATGCCAAAATTTTTGCTTTTTTTTTATTATTTAAAATTTATAAACTAAAACTTAAAATTTTATTTTGAAGTTTAGATATCTATATTTTTCACTAAAATAATTATATGGATGAAAAATTTGAAGATACTATATAAATGAAAAATTTGAGGATACTACATCTTTAGAGATTAAAATAAAATAGTTTCAACCATTAAAAAGTAAATTTATTAGAGTTATTTTATTCGGTGATACAATATATTTTCATAATTTTTTTTTTTTTTGGAAAACAACAAAACTTCTAGTGAATTTTAAAATTATTTACTATCATTTTGAAAAATCATTCTAATATTTTTATCACATGAATATTTAAAAATAAAGCGTTTGGAAATTTGTATCATTGATTTCAATTTGAGTTTAAATAATTTTAGAAAATGACAATAATTATTAAATGAATTTTAACACTATTGCATTAGGTGATACTTGTTATATTTACACAACAATGGTCCATAATGTCTTGAGAGGGGAATCCTTTTAATGAATATGATAGGTTTGACTTGTTTTTAATTTTAGTTTTTTTGAAAATTTTTAATACTTGTTAAATATAATTTTTTATCTCTTACCATTGTATTAGATGATACTTGTTGTATTTAAAGTATTCCATAATTTCATGCAAGAGAAACCCTTATAATATTAAGAGAGACATCTTTTTAATTCATATGGTAGGTTTTCTTATAAGTTACAATTTTTCATTCTATATTATTTTTCAATATATTTTTATGTTTTTGTTTCAAATCAAAACACCAAACATATGCTCGTTAAACTATTGATATACCTAATTATATGTATCAATATTAATATTTTAGAAACATGATTTGAACATGCTTTTGAAGCGTGCTTGAATAAATTAATATCTTCACTATGTTTGAAGTCTAAACAATCTAATCATGTACACAAGGATCCAAAAAGATCTAAAAGAATTCAGGAAAAGACTATACAAAATTGAAGGTAACATTGTTGAACGAACTTTGAGATTCAATAGCATCA
This sequence comes from Pinus albicaulis, assembly GCA_034641835.2. Classification (NCBI taxonomy): domain Eukaryota; kingdom Viridiplantae; phylum Streptophyta; class Pinopsida; order Pinales; family Pinaceae; genus Pinus; species Pinus albicaulis. Next base: position 44,681 of record JAXQQM020081232.1, read on the forward strand.
TTTGCAAAGAAAAATAATATTATCTTGAAACAAAATTTGTCCTATACTCTTTTTGTTTTGTTATCTAATTGTAGTTACATGTTGAAAGTGTCTCTTATTACATTAAAGATCATTTTGGATGTACACATAAATAATATAAATAAAGAATTTTCCTAATTATATAAATAAAAAAAGCTAGCATAACCACTATACTTACTACCAAGAGATGTTACTAAACATAATAAATAATTCATTAAAAAAATTTAATAATATTTTAATCAATTAAATTCTATTTCCAAATAAATCTTACATAAAAATCAAGGTTTATATTCAATAAATAATTTATGAAGTTATTCTATTTCCAAATCAAATTTATATTAAAATTAAAATTCACATTTAATAAGATATATTAATTAATATATAATCAAAAAATAACTAAATCGGATAACTCAATCATAATCAATAAATAATTTATTAAGTTATTCTATTTCTAAAATAACTTTATATTAAAATTAAAATTCACATTAAGCTATATTAGTATATCATTGATAAATATATACAATATAACCAATAACATCTAATTTAATTAAAATACATCTTATAACTCAATCATAATAAAAATATAATTAAAAAAAACATACAAACAAAGTCAGTAATCATTCCGAGTATTAGCAAATTGCTTACATGTTGAAAGCATTGAGCCAAGATCGGAAAGTTAGTCCTCAAAATTTGATAAGGTTACTGAAAACTCATCTCAACCTTTATTATTTCAACCTCACCATTAGAAAGGTTAGGTCTATTATTACGTTAAAGATCAAAATTTTCAACCTCATTATTGGAAATGTCTCTCATTACATTTTTTTTTTTTTTTGAAAATACACATAAATAATATAAATAAGAAATTTCCTTAATTATCTAAATAAAAACAACTAGCCTAATCACTAAGTTTACTACCAAGACATGTTACTAAACATAAGAAAGAATTCATTAAAAAAATGTAATGATATTTTAATAAATTAAATTTTATTTTCAAATAAATCTTATATTAAAATCAAGGTTTATATGCAATAAATAATTTATCAAGTTATTCTATTTCCAAACCAACTTTATATTAAAATTAAAATTCACATTTACTAAGTTATATTAATTAAAATATATAATCAATAAATAGCTAAATCTTATAACTCAATCATAATCAATAAATATTTTATCGAGATTATTCTATTTCCAAAACAACTTTATATTAAAATTAAAATTCATATAATCTTTGATAAATCTATATAATGTAACTAATGGCGTCTAATTTAACTAAAATACATCTTATAACTAAATCATAATAAAAATATAATTAAAAAAAACATACAAACAAAGTCAATAATCATCCCTAGTATTAGCCAATTGAATCATCATTGCTATTACCAATTTTTTGACATGATTGATTTTAACTGAATTGTTCCTCCATTTTCCTCAAATATTTCTTATAATTCTTGCAGATTTCTCTTTATATCTCACGACTACATTTCTATTAACGCTATAACATAGCATGAAGCGCGTGAATGAGGAGTGAATGAGGGTTTCGAGGAGTGAATGAGGGTTTCGAGGGTTTGAAGGAACCAAGGCAGGTTGCAGAGATATTGCGGCAGGAACTCACCAGGCGCCAGCGTTGATAGATTTGCATGTCTGCGCCCTCGGGAGGAGGGTCGCAGCCCTCCTACCGTAATGTAACCACAGGAGATGATAGTTCAGGTTCAGCACAATCAGGTTCAGCACAGCACAAGTCGACGCCTGTGTTGGGAGCAGAATGGCAGGCAAAACAGAAAGGCCAATGCTTACCAAGAGCAGTGAAAAAGCCAAGACTTATTATTCCAGCGGAGAAAGTGAAGGAGTATCGAGGGTATATGAAAAACCACGCCTTAATCTGTAAGTTTATCGGTGTATGGCCTTTGGAAAAAGACCTAATGAAATGGATTCAATCCAAATGGCAGCCCAAAGGGCATTTAGACCTGAAACTGCCCTGTTCTGATGCAGAATCACCTAACTAGAGCTTTGGGATTCCAGCAAGGATCTTTTCCTCTAAAGTATCTCGGAATGTTCTTAAACCTAGGGCCTACGCGGATAGCAGACTGGAAGGATATTGTAGTGAGAGTGGAGAAAAGAATACAAAATTGGGTGTTTAGATCACTGAATGCGCCAGGTCGTCTTATTCTACTTAAATCAGTACTGCAAGCCTTACCAATTTATCAGCTGTCGGGAAGAGCTTGTCCTAAAGGCATATGTGAACAACTGGTAAACATATTCAAAAGGTTTTTATGGCAGGGGAGTCAATCAAATAGGAAATGGGCTCTAATATCTTGGGATAAGTTAATTACACCAAAGGTAGAAGGAGGCTTGGGCCTGAGAGATCCCTTCAGCCTAAACAATGTACTGGGAGCAAAGCTCTGGTGGCGTTGGCTTGTAGGAGGACAGGATTTCTGGAAGAAAATATGGTTAATCAAGTATGAGATGCCAGAGACAGTGGCTGGCCGTATGAGAGTTGATCGAACTCCAAAAGGGTCATCAATATGGAATCTAGCAGCCATGAATAGATTTTTAATTCGGAACCATAGCTTCTGGGAAGTCAGGGAAGGAGAAACAGCACTCTTCTGGGAGGACTCGTGGCAGCAACGGGACAAGCTATTCAGTAGACTTGAATTAGGAGAAATCTTCTTATTTACAAATACCCCGAATAACAGGCTAGTCAAGCAATATTGGTGCACAAATAATGATGGTGGATGGAGGAAGTGGAAAGATAAACAAGGGTGGCAGGCAGCGCCAGAAACTGAACAGTGGAATAACTATGCAAGGGAGCTAAAAACTCGTAAACTCAGATTTAGAAAAGGTCCAGACATTCTGAGGTGGGGGCACCAAACAAGAGGCCTTTTCACAATTAAGGAGGGATATTGTATCCATACTCAACAAGGAGCTGGGAATGGAAGACCAATCTGGAAGAAGATTTGGGAAATGAAACATTGGCCAAAGATCACATATTTTATTTGGCTAGTAGGACACCGGAGAATATTAACCTGGGAAAACCTTATAAAAAGAGGATTGATGGGACCATCATGCTGCCCCTTGTGTCGAAAAGATGAAGAAACTATAGATCATTTGCTTGGCCGCTGTACAAAAGTACAACCCATGTGGGAGGCTCTATCTCAGCTATTTAGGCAGAGGCCCAACAATAATGACACAGTGACAGAGATCATAGAAAGATGGGGAAAAGGTAAGTTTAACTGTCAAGTCCTAAACAGAGCGTGGATCCTAGCTTTAGGATTTTTACTGTGGAATATATGGAAGGAAAGAAATCAGAGGGTATTCCAAAATTTGGAGCAACCTATGGAAACAATATGGCAGCGCTCCAAAGAAAATATCCGGAAAACCATTCTAACGGAAAAATGGATGGATGAAGACTGGAAAGCAGTGGGAATAGAAAGCCTCATATTGGAACAACTGAACCTTAAACCTCAGATGCTAAGCCAAGGGCTCTGGAAATTTAGACCACCTAGACAATCAATAGAAGAACAATGGAGACCCCCTCAACATGGATTTTTGAAACTAAACTATGATGGGGCATCCAGAGGAAATCCTGGCCAAGCAGGATCAGGAGGGATATTCAGAAACTCACGAGGGACTGTCTGCAGATTCTATGCACTAGAGCTAGGCCACGCAACCAACAATTATGCAGAACTAATGGCGGTGAAGCAAGGCCTACAGATAGCAATCCGAGAACAATATCAACGGATTATTGTTGAAGGGGACTCAGCTATGGTTACAGGGATCCTCCAAAAACTGCAGCAGGGAACGCAATGGGAAAAAATCTCGCAAAGTTGGAGAACAGCTGCTATTATAGAGGAATTGAGTCAAATGGTGAAACGTATACAATACCTGATCCCTCACCACATAAGAAGGAAAGGAAATGCAGCAGCAGACTTTTTAGCAAATTGGGGATGTGATAATGTGGAGAGAGATATGGAGGGACGACCAAGTGACTGCATATGGACAGTAGAGCTTCAATCACTCCAGCTGATAGTGGAACGCGACCTGCATCCCCCCGATCGGGGTGGACACTTGCAATAATGATAACGGGAGGCTGTAACGTGGCAGAGCTTCCGTAAACACCTCACAAGATCATTTAAATGACCTGTCAGAGTAACAAGGTGGAGGGTGCGAATGACGGCAAAGGCTTGATGGCGCATGATGGCCAGGGTGGCTGTCAGACACCGGGAAAAGCAAGAGGACATTCGGTAAGTTTATCTAACCCGCCTCTTCATTCTCGCATGCATCTTCCCTGGCATGCGAAAGTCTGGAGGCGTCGAAGGCAAAATACAGCCCTGCAACTCTGTATCCGTGAGAATTTGTTCGGGTATGTTCTGATTTTTACCTTAACGCTCTTAAATGTTAATACGGCAAATATGGTTTGCAGTGATGAAGATAGGTTAGGAATTATGTCGTTTTTGGAGTTCGGCAATTATCTCCAACCTGAACAGAGTCAGGTCCCTCCCTGCTTCCGGGATCCCTGTTCTTTTCAAGTTCAGTTTGTTCTTGTGGTTGATGCTGTCTATAGAGATAGGGATACTTTCTTTTTAAGTTTGTTTCTGTTCCTTCTGAAGGTTGTTAAAAGCTCGAAGTCTGAAAGGGATCTGGTCATCCCTCCTCCCCATGACCATGACAAATCCCATGCCCTGGAAACTAACCCTGTGCGAAGGCACGGAAGCAAAACCCCTAGTTACCTGTGTAATCACTGTGGCAGCCAGGTCAGTATTCGCTATCAAAATCTTGACAGGAAACGCTGGCTTAGGATCCCTAGTTATAGTCATGTCTGCATTTCCAGTATTGAAGAATACCTTACTTATAACAGGTTAACCGCTTATCCCAGTGCTGAAAGCACAACTCATCTTTCCTTTTTCTTGCACGATAATCTTCATAGCCATACCACAGAGATTAATTACACGAACTTGGTCGAGGTCCAGTCTCGGCGAAGGGGGGAAGGCACCGTGGGGTGCATGTTCTGTTTTAATTACTATTCTCATTCTGTTTCTTCCTGCATGTCAGTGTTAGTCAAAAACTCATCCACAACAATGGGAAAGCGTCAATACAGGGCAGCGAATAAGGGGAAGCAACCGGCTTTGCCTGACCAGGTGCCAAATAAAAGGGGGCGGAGAACGTATCTCGACCACCTGGAGGAATTGGCTGTAAAATATGTTATGAGCAACCCCTCGGCACCCAGGAATGAAATACGAGGTTGGGAACAGGAAATTCACCAGGAACAAGAGGAAACAGAGACTGAAGCAGAAATTCTGAACTTTATAACAGATCCAGGGCACACAAGAGGCAGGCTCACTTTGTTTAACCAGACAGTCCATACCTATTGGATTGTAAAATGCCTGCTTGCAAAAGAAATCCAGAATAATCACCCTGCTCAAGAAAAGACAGAAACAATGCAACCGGATCAATGCAACAAGAGTCTTCTCCTGGAGATTCAGGATAATCAGCAGCACCTAAAGATCACACAATATCAAACTGCAGATAGGGTCAGCAGATTAGATGAAAAAGTGGGGCGTATGGAGAAAACTCTTCAGCAGATCCTTCAGCAGCTGAACCAAGCAGAAATGCCAGGGTCAACTGTCAAAGACACTGCCCCTGTCTCATCATCTGAAGTTTAAATGATGTTTGCTTTCATGAGTGTTTGTAAATTTTGTTTTTAAATTACTGATTATGTTTGTAAATATTAAAGTAGAAACTCAGATAGTACAGGCTAGTCATAGACGCAAGAGACAATTCCAATTTTGGGATGCAAACCATGTTTTTAGAAGGCCAATAAACCTGGTTTCCCTCCTGGGCAGGTTGAGGCCAAGAACGACTTTATATTTTGTAACCTGTCTGAAAATATAAATGGAAATGGTATGGACACACCGAACTTACAAAAAAAAAAAAACGCTATAACATAGCATGGAGCTTAAACTATGGTTACATGAATATGATATCCAAAACTACAGGAATTCAATTTCCCACCTCGTTTCATAAGACAAAATCTATAGAAGAATACTTGCGATAATTTATTATTTTATTGGAAGAACAGAGTACTTCATACACGCGGTGAACGAAGGAAGTACATATAATTTATTTGTGGAGAAGCACATGCGCATTTCGAATTGAAATAATATTCCAAAACTCAAGCAAACGAAATTGAAATTTCCAATCTGATTAACTTTTGAAAACTCTACAGTTGGTGTTGACTCCTCCCTGGGTGCTAGTCAATACGCTAATCTCTCCCATTTTTATCATTGCAGCAACGAATTTTTTCTGCCATGCTACCAGGTTAGAGCCTGAGTTTCCAAAGACGCTGGATTTAGTGTTTGGATTTGTAAGCAAACTTACATCAGATGTAAACAAACCACGTTTAGCTGTAACGTCATTGTAATACAAGTTGTCTAGGATGAATGGTGTTTGAGGATCCATGACCACAATTGTGTTGGCATTGTTGGGGTTGCCTTGAGGACACTTTTGCTTCAGTATCTGAGCATACGAAGGATCAAAGGACGGGTCTGTGGTGTTCGTGCCTATGAAATTGTTGAGCCTTCTCACAAATGAAGTACAGTGGGATACACCAATTGTGTGTGCTCCTACATTCTCCAAAACAACACAAACATAATTATAATCATGGTTTTGCTCAACCATTATTGTCATTTGCCAGAATTAACACATTGATGATTTGCAGGCAGAGAAAATATCTGACAATGTAACCATCTCGTCTTGGGATAGACCTTTGGATGCAAATATCTAAGTTAGTTGGGTTAAATTGAATGTAGGGGATGTAGATTTCCTAGAATATTGGAAGCTAGTGAAATATTTCCATCATTTCTTCCTGCTGGAACATCCCACCGGAGGGGATATCCAATCGGCGATGCTTGCAATCAGTTATGATATAAATTAATAGAAATAATTGAGCTTTGTGGCCATGCTATGCGATAATTAATTTAATGGTTGCTATATCTGATGTTTGATGGTCCCAGCCCTTTGACTGAAATCTGTGTTAAAAAGAAAATTATCAGAAACCTTAATTTACAGGTCCCAGCTTATATTATGAAATATTTGTTAACAAATACAATGTTAATTTCGGTTTCAGAATGTGTGCAAATATGGTTTCAATATATATCAATCATCCGTAAGATATGGCAGTTGGTTAGTCTGATTTGCAATCACCCATCAACTTATTACACTGTCCTTATAACTGGCACCCTCTAACACTTGACAATCGCCTTGGGTTTAGCTCCTCCCGCGCTTGTAACAAACCCTAACACTTTCCACTATCCTCCTTTCACTTTTTACTCGGGAACCATGAGGGTTAGCTGCCTCGGTCTATCTCGAGGGTTCCTTCCGTCGCAGTTTTTCTGGTTCTGTGTGTCTTGTCCGATGAATCTCTCGCCAATATGGTAATTTTACTGTACTCCCAGTCTTCCGTTTGCTGTGGCAAAGGTTCTTGTCGAAAACTAAGATCGAATTCGATGGTTCTTCACTGTCAAATGTCTGCATATTTCTTCCGTTCAGTTTGTTTAATTGTCCCTATTTGCCATACGGGTCGAAATTCTGGTTTTCCGTCGGCGGTCTTCCTCAACTCGGCCTTTTTTTTTCCAAAGGTAAGTTAAGTTTTATGATTCAGTTTACTCCGCACCTTTCTCTATTGCTAATGTGATTTTATCCTTGCGAGCAGGTGTTCTTTGTACTCGGCCAGGTCTTCCTCTTGATTCTACACCTCCTATTAACAGGTGAGTGCCATAAAATGTATTGTCTCGTTCTCGTTGTTATATGACTTTCGACTTTTCGCCAAAGTTGTTTTTCATTCCAGGTTCTAACTTCTGTCTTTTTTTCTTCTTGCAGGTCAAAAAAACCCGACTGGTTACAAGTGCTCATCCTTGCCGAAAACAAAACATCCCCAAACAAAATGGGTAGGGTCGTTCTGTTAAAAATCTGTGGTTAAATTTGTAGTAGGTCTGCGTATTTCCTATATCCCTTTCTTCTGTAGACTCTGTCTCGTTTGGTTACTTTGTCAAACCCTTCTTCGGGCAATTTCATCACAGGGTTTGTAGTTGGTTCTGTTTGATTCTATTTCGACTCCTTATTCGACTGTACTCACCCTTGATTATGAGCGTTGTTCGCTCAGGGTTTGAACCCCTTTTCCACACTTGTTATTACAGACAGTAGGGTTTACGAGATGTATGATTAAACAAAAACTCTTGTATGAACAATAAGATTTCTTTTTTATTTAGTTAATTTAGAAAAACGTTCTTTTTGTTACCTGGAATTTGTTGGTGTAATATATAATGATAACTGGGCTGCTTCTTAAGTCTTCTTGCTGGAAAACTCGTTCCTGGACAGTGTAGTTTTCAATTCTTCATATATGTTCCGATCTCTTTTTCTGTTTTACGCAACTGCTAGGTGTTTCATATGCTTGTGACTGCTCCTATATGCAGTAGTTTCAACTTTCCATTCTATTGTTTACAATACACATTAACATCGACAATTAGACACAGAAAATCAATAAATATCAGTGTTGGTTGTAGATAAATTTCATAGATGGTTTTCTTTCTGGAAAAAACTCTGGTTCCCTTTATTATCCTTTTCTTTTTGCTCTCATGGAAATCTAACCCGTAGAGACTCTTTTTTTGTTGTTTTTATACTACTGAAGATAATAATTTTGTTACAGTCTTTTGGTTGAACTAACAACCGTTCCTTCCTAACTACCTTTCATATTGTGCAAAAAAACTTCTAATTAAGTTTACAAACAATTTAATTTCCTAATTCAACTATTTCCTTCTAGGAAATAAATAAATGTAAAAAAAAAACAATAAATCACAGGTTCAGTAACCTGTCTGCAAACAAATGCAACCGTGAGACAAATTAACCTGCCTTCTGTTTACTCGGAGCTAGATGCTCCTGCATCAGGCTCCCGGGGTGACGAAAAGTCATGGTTCTGTTCCATGAGATCTTCAACCAAATATCCAGGCTTTTGTATTTGCATCGTGTCAAGCCATGAACTGTCCTCAATGGGACGGTTCTTCCACTTAACCAGATACCGTAAATATTCCTTTCTGCGCGTGTGCTTGGCTACCTGCGTGTTGAGAATACTCTCGATCTCAAGGGGTTGTGCCGTAGGAATTTGTCTCCCCCAATATTCCTCCTCAAGTTGGGTATCTCTTTCTGGCCTTACTGTCGTGTCTTCCTTAGGAATAGAAGTATATGGAAACAGGTTTGCCACATTAAAAATGGGAGAAATTCCTATTCCCGGTGGCAGCTGTAGTTCGTAAGCATTGGCGGAAAACTTGCAAATAATTTTGCAGAGGCCAATTTTTTTAACTTTCAGCTTGTTGTATTCCCTCTTAGGAAAATGTTCTTTGCGCAAGTGTGCAAGAACCTCATCTCCGACGTTGAACTGAACCTCCCGCCTTTTCAAATTTGCTCGCTATTTGTACTTTTGGCTGCTGTCCTGTAATTTTTTTTTCACTTGCTCATGTAAGTCGCTCATTGCTTGGGAAAAATCTTCTCCATCAAGCATTCTGTTTTTTAGGTTTTCCCAAATCTCACAGCTCATGCACTCCGCGAGGATGCATGCCATACAAGACCTGAAAATGACTGTAACCTGTGCTGCGATTTGGTGAGTCGTTATAAGAAAATTCCGCTTGAGCAAGTATGCAATCCCACATCCGAGAATTTTAGCCTATCAAACTTTGTAGCATGTTTCCTAGGCTCCCATGTACGCCAAAAATGCTCGGTAAATCTCACATTCGTGTTTGAAATATTGGACCTCGGCAAACCATACAGTCTGACAATCTCCGTGAAAAACAAGTGTGCCACGTGAGTGGCATCACTAGTTTTCCGGTAGGGTATAAAATGTGCCATCTTCGAGAATCGATCCACTACCACCATCACTGAATCAAAACCCCGCTATGTCCTGGGCAGACCTAAGACAAAGTCCAAACTAACTAAGTCCCATGGTCTACTCGGAATAGGCAGTGGCATATAAAGTCCTGCATTTTGACTGCAACCCTTCGCCAATTGACATATTTTACATCTACTTACGTACCTCTGCACATCCCATTGTATCCTTGGCCAGTAATAAAAGTGCTCGATCTGTGATAAAGTCTTTTCTATGCCGAAATGTCCAGCTAGAACTCCACTGTGTTTTTCCCGAATAATGTTCTCTCTCATCGAACAGTCAGGAATGCACAACTGTCCTCCCCTGAACAATAATCCCTCCTGGAAATTGTATTCCAACCATGGACTAACATTTCTCAACAACGGTTTTTGACAAGCCTCATAGGCCTCCTTAAAGTCTGAATCTGTCTGATACAGATCCCTCAAATGCTCAAAACCCAAAACTTGCATTGTGCTTTCCTGTAAGAGTAAAGTCCTTCTACTCAACGCATCTGCCACCTTGTTGGCCTGCCCACTAATATGTTTCAGCACAAACGTAAAACTTTGTAGATACTCAACCCATTCTGCATGCTTATGGTTCAACTTATGCTGCTGCATAATATACTATAATGCAAAATTATCAGAAAATAAAACGAACTCATTACCTAATAAATAGTGTCTCCAATGCTTCAATGCTTGGACAATCACGTAGAATTCCTTGTCATAGGTTGAGTACTTCTGTCTACTCTTGTTTAGCTTCTCACTGAAATAGGCAACCGGCCTGTCCTCCTGGCTAAGTACTGCTCCAATGGCTGTACCGCTAGCATCACAACGAACTTGAAAAAGTTTGTTGAAATCAGGCAATCGCAATATCAGTCTCTCAGTGATCTTGCTCTTCAAAGCCTGAAAACTTTTCTCTGCTGCCTCTGTCCAACAGAAAGGCTTATTTGCCTTCTTGATCGTATCCAACATGGGTGCGCAGATTTCACTGAAATTCCTGATAAAATTTCTGTAAAAACTTGCCAATCCGTGAAAACTTCGGACTTCAAATAGACTCTTTAGGGATGGCCAGCTAACTATAGCTGCAAATTTTTCTGGGTCCATCTTCAGCTTGTTTTCTGCAATTACAAAACACAGATACACTAACTCCCACTGGAAAAAAGTACACTTCTTCAGATTTATTAGCATATTATTCTGCTACAGCTTCCTCAATACACTTCTAACATGCCTGAAGTGTTCTTCTCTTGTCTTGCTGAAAATCAATATGTCATCCAAATAAACAATTACAAACTTCCCAATGAACTCTTTCAGCACTTCGTTCATTAGGCGCATAAATGTACTAGGGGCATTACTCAAACCAAATGGCATCACCAGCCATACATACAACCCTTCATTCATCTTGAAGGCTGTTTTCCACTCATCCCCTTCTTGAATTCTAATCTGATGGTAACCACTCTTCAGATAAATCTTCGTGAAATATGCTGCTCCACTTAAACAGTCCATCATATCGTCCATTCATGGAAATGGAAACCTGTACCTAATGGTAATCATATTAATAGCCATTGAGTCTGTGCACATTTTCCATTCGCCACCTTTCTTTGGAGCCAAAACTGTCGGAACTGCACAGGGGCTCATGCTCTCCCTAATCAGCCCTTTATCCATCAATTCCTGCACCTGCTTCCTAATCTCCTCATTGTCCTTAGGACTCATATGATAGGCTGCTTTATTTGGTAGAATAGCTCTTGGTATAAAGTAAATACAATGACTGATACTCCTCTTAGGAGGCAGTTCATCCGAAAGATCATCCACTATGATATCACCAAAATCCTGCAACATATCCTGAATCTCCTCTGGTAAATCTGTGATCTTTGTGTGCAGTACCACCATTTTCGGCCTCCTCACAATAGAAAAATTTACATCATTATCATCGATCTGTTTCAAAAATTCTTTTCCACCCATTAGTAATGCTTTAACCCCACTAGCTTCTGTTGTATTTTCCTCTTTGATGCGTACAAGCGTGTGCTTAATCCCATCCTTGAAAAAATTGTAACAGTTTGTCTTTCCATCATGAACCACTTTCCTGTCATACTGCCAAGGCCTTCCCAACAGTATATGACATACATCCATTGGCATAATATCACACATAACTTTGTCCCTGTACCTGCCAATGTGAAATTCCACTTCACATTGCTCATCAACTAATAGCTGATGCCCCTTTTACGTAAAATAAAATCTACTATCAAACATATAATCCACATACACGAACGAGATAAATTGAGAAAAGCAATAGCAGAATGGCAATCCAGAAATAGGCATCTGCGATTTCGAATAAATCTCCAATGGTGTTCAGTCTGCCATCGATCGACCTGCATCTACGACTGAACGTTTCCAATCACATATTACAGGTAACTTTAATTTCAATCAATATAATTTATTTACAAAAGAATTCACATAAAACCTCATTGAAGTCAACTTGAACAAGTTATTCTACATTTTCAAATACATATATATTCCTCTAATTTCTCAAAAAAAAAAATCTTTGCAGGTTCCTTACTTCATCAGAATATCTCCTGCCTCTTCACCAACCTCAACATAAATCATCCTCTTCATGATATACTTGTAATCTTTCACAAAAAATACAATTTCATTGCAAAATACTAACATGCAATGTGCATTTCTACAATTGCACACTCTGCAAAATTACATTTCAAACATTGTACATTCTTAAAATTTCATGTAATACAAATAAATTGCCAGATTTCTTTACAACTATGAAAATGCAATCTCCATTTCAAACATTATACATTCTATATACATATCTCCAATGACATTATAATATATCTTCCTTTTGAACTACGAAAATACAATGTCTATTTCAAACATTATACATTCTATATACATATACATATCAAAATAATTACAACTCATCTCATTCTACCATCTTCCTTACAGCGTTTCCTTTGCAACATTAGGTGCAATTGCTAGTAAGAAAATGTTTGAACAAAAGTTTAATTTATATTTTTTTTATAAAAATTAATTATGTAGTGGTCTCTATAAAATGATGGTTAAGTGTTCAGGTATCAGAGTTGTTAGATGAAAAGAAGTTACCTGGTCGTTACCTTTCTTGATTAGATGAAAAGAAGTTACCTGGCCGTTACCTTTCCTTTGGGAATAAAAAGAAAATCTTGATGAGGAAAATGGGTTCTCTTAAAAATGAAAAAGACAACTTGATAGATGTAAGGAGGAGTTTCTAGAGGTGGTTGGAGCCAATGGAACTCTGATAAAAATCCTGGAAAAGAAGAAGAGTCTGGATGAGGGTCTTGAGGTCTCCCTCTCTAGAGTAAACTGCTAATAAATTCCACTATGACGAGGAGCACAGGGAGATCAGAGGACGTAATAGCCTCTCACATGGCTGGGAGGAAACCATCAGCTCTCCTTATTGAACTAGGTAGTGAGAATTTGAATATAAATAGTCTTAAGTATTCTTCTTTTTTATTTTTATTGAAAGTATTTATTCTGGAAAGGTATATGTATGCTCTAAATGGGAATGTGTTAACCCTTTAAGAATTAAATTAATATCACAGTAGTAAGTAGAACATATCTACTGTAGGTTTTTATTTAAATTATATTTTTTTATAGTTTTAGGAGGATGGTTTAGTAAACTAGTCTAAAATCTAAAATGAGGATGTAACAGCCTAATGAAGCAGTGAGTTCTATCCAGAGTAACAGAAAATACCTTAGACAAGACAATTTTCTTGTGAAGTAATAAACTATACACAGACTAAGGGATTTTGGGAAGACATCTCTTTAAAATAGGTGGCCCAGACACTTAGGGGTTATTAAAAGTAAGAAATAAATATATGTTGTAAATAAATAAGAGAGAACTATGCAGGATATAACCTTACTATGTAAAAACATATTACCTTTACAGTAAATGAAATGAAACTCTCTAAAAGATTAAACTGTGTAGAGAAAATTATGTTGACATATTAAGAAAATAACATAAATATGGGACAATACATTATGGAATTCTCCCTTGAAAACGAATAATCCTTTCACAAGTTATATTTACAACAAGCATTAAGATACAATAGAATGAATAGCTATAATATAGTCTACAAGAATGATTACTCCTTAAATTCATAAAGGAATTATAAAAATAACTGCACTTTTCCGTCGTAAGGGTAAATCTATATTATATAGAAAAATATACAAAAACAATACATTAATAAAGTTGCATGCATGGCAGGGAGCCTGCTCCAGCTTAAATAAATTATTCTGTGAACAAGTTCATATAAAATACTAATTGTAATTTAAACCTTAGAAAAAACCCATGATAATTAAGAGTTTACAGAAGGCAAAGCACAAAACTAGAAAATATAGTAATAAATGATGCAGTGACGAGAATGAATTTCCAAAATTTTAGTATGGATTTAACCTCCAATCCTCTATGTAGTTCATAAAAAAATGCATAAATGGTTAAGTAAAAAAACGTTCGCCGAGAGCCTCAGGGAACTCAGAGGAGTAACCAACAATGACAATATCCATAGAACTCATTATGAAAACTAATTACAGTCTCTGTAAAAGTTGTGAACGGTTCATGATGAGGTAGTGAAGGAGTACATGTAGCCATATTGAGGAAATTCATGTAAGGCAGGGTCGTAAGCTAGGGTTATCAACAAATAAAGTAGGGTGGGGATGCTACATCACCTAGATAAAAAAAAAATTGAAAACATTAGAATCCTGAAAGGAAATCAAATAACAATTGTGTAAATAACCGAGAAGAAGGAAAAATAAAGTGGGATTACCCCCTGTACACATGCGTGATAAACCTCTGAAACCAACAAATAAAACCGAGGTCAAAATAATTATTATTTAGAGAAGTTATTAAATGTAAGTTTAAGCCATCGAACACTTTCACCGGAAGAAAATTTACCTGAACTCAAAATTGTGGAGATTGATTGAGTGTCTCCGGATGGAGTAGAACCGTGGACATTGAACAAGATTCATTATGGTGATAGAGCCAGAGCGAGGAAAAACCAAACATTGAAATCTGGAAGCGGAAAATGAAATAACAACCCTTCTGTGGAGAAGGGACAACTGTACGAAAATACCGAACATAGCATAACTGAGTAACATTATAGCGCAATGAATAAGGATTGAAAAGGGTGGATACCTCATCGTCACACAGTTAGGTAGGAAGAACAGTCATGGCAGAGGAAGAGTTGCAGAGCCGACAAAGGAGCGGCACAAATGAGGCAGTTAGGGTTTGCAAGGGGTGGGGTTACACCATAACCACCTCTAGACCAACCTCGACAGTTGATCAAAACAAAATATCTAAGGGTTGTGTAATGCCCATTTGTCAAACCATATATTAATCATTAAAAATCATCATTAAAATCGAATCAACAGATGTACCATGCGAGATTTACGTTGGTGACGAATGAGGCAGCCATATGGTAGGATGATTAACAAACAAATCAATGCAAAGATAAAATCCCAAGTACTGTCAAATAATCACCATAGAATATAAAATTATAAATGCCAATTTCAATGTAAAAAACTGATTCTAAATCATGGTGGAATTAATATGGTTGACATTCGATATAGTCTTGGAATTTTTATGTATTCATTAATGTATTGCAAAGAAACTTGTTATAAAGAATAATTCCATAAGAATAGATAGGTAGCATGACCTCGTACCCATGGCTTAGCCCAAGTAGGTAACAAAATTACATTAACACTTAATTATATCTATGTAACACGTTCTTAAAGTAATTTTATAATACTAATTCATATATAGATATGATTTGGATTAGTTTTAGGAATATGTTAAATTAATAGTTAGGAGATAAAATATTTTTTGTTTTACTATGTTGTAAATATGTTTCTAACGTTTGATGAGTAAACCTTACAGGTGGTATCAGAGTAGCGTTCACATGCTGGGACCCAGTTGCATTACCTAAATGATAAATTAATGTGTAAACTATGCACAGAAATAGGAAGAAAAAATTGATAAAATACAATGAGGAGAGGTTCGATACACTATACTCCCAGGACTATAGGGGAAGCACATCGGTAGACTAACCCAGAAATAAATCCAGAAATGTGGGTACAACTGAGTGTGGACCAAAATCAACAAACCAACAGACTACTTGAAGAACAACAACGACGGACTAGTAGACTACTAAGTATTTACAACAATTGTAAGAGGAGATGGTTCGGTTGAGAAGTGACAGTGAGAAATTAATGCAAGAACAAGAAAAAATCCTTAAAAGTATTTATGATAAATAAAATCCAGAAACAACTCATTCCATCCCTGAAATAAATGCTTGGGGAGAAGGCAAACAATGACAACAAACTAATGATAATCCTGGAAGTAGCCAAACCCATCATAGAAATAAGAACCAGAGTTATAATGAAGCTGAGTCAGGAACTGTCTTAGACCAGCAGGAAATGAAGAACCAAAAAGTGGAATTGCAGGGTGAATTCTGAAAAATCAAACCATCCACATTCGACGGAGAGGTAGAAGAGGTAATAAAGGCATGTATAATTAATACGAATAAATACTATCAGGTTTATGAATATGATATTAAACTAAAATATCTCTTGGCTATCTATTAACTGAGGGGAAAAGCCACCTTATGGTGGGAGGAAGTAAAAAAATTACAAGGAATCAAAGACCATAATGTGACATGGCATGGATTTCGGAATTATTTTAAGGATAACTATGTAACTGAGCATTTTTATTATGAAAAATCTCGATAATTTTAGGATTTGAGTTTTGGACAACTAACAATGGATGAATTCATTACGAAATTCACTTCCCTATTAAGATATGTACCGTACCTAAAAGATGAAATTTTTTTAGGTCCCTATATTACTAGTATAGTCCCTTATTGTTGTTAGTATAACCCCCTTATTGTTATTGTTGTACCCTTGTAACCCCAATAATGTTATTATTGTGCCCTTACATTATTATTGTTAGGTCGGCTATGATTATATTGTGACCCCACAGACTCCTATATATAGCAGGAGGTTTTGTCATTTGTATGATCCAAGAATTATTCATTTATGTAATGTAAATGAGGTTTCCCCCTCGAAGTGGCTTATTTCTAAGTCATTGATCTCTTTTTTATTCTATTTTTCGAGCCGGTTTCATAACATTTGCTATTAGAGCTTTGGATTCTAGGGTTTCACTGCTCCAAACTGGCCACTATGGAATTTTCTCTATAACGTTTTTCTACGGAGGTTCAAAAGCTGAAATTTTTATACAGGGAAGCCAAAATTGCGAGGAACATCTTGTAAAAATTTCAAATCTCTTTTCACAATATTTTTGGAGATATGATTTGTGGAGGTTAGGGTTTTTTCAGGATCCCGAATTTCACCTAAACAGGTCATCGTGGAATTTTCGCTATAACTTTTTTTATACAAAGGTTCAGAAACTAAAATTTTTATAGAGCAAATAAAAACCCTAACAAACACCTGGTAAAAAATTGAGATCTTGGTTTGCAATATTTTTGGATATATTATCTGTGGAAGTTAGGCTCTTTTTAGGCTCCCGAATTTCATCTCAAAGAGGCGATCGAGGGAAAATCTTCATAACTCTCTCTCAGACCTTCATATTGGAATTATGTAAAAAGTGGCCACAAGTAAATAGACTGTAGTTTCCTATATATCAATTTTAGAGCCGAAGGAGGAAATAGCGACACATGGCTCATCGTACAAGTTCGCTCTACTGAACGAGTCCATAATTAGGTCATTGTAGGAGATTGGGCATAACTTTGCCTTGAAGAATCCGAATCAGGTCATACCTATGGAATTCAAAAGAAGATTCAAAAGGCTACTAGAGGGTCGAATTTCAGATATTAAGGATCTGAAATCACAGAGAATTCAGTTTCAATATAAAGCTCCTCAAAAGCAAGAAAAATGTGTGTAATTTTTTTTCAAATTGCATAAGTCTTGTGTGAAAAATCTATTTGAAGTGATTCTAAGGGCATACTAAAGAATATATATTAGTATTGGATTCTAAAATTCCACCTAAAAACCCATTAAGCATTCAGAAGGCTCTATTATGATTCATGAAGAGGAATAAGCACAACATGACATATCAAAATTACAAGACCAAGTGCACTGAATTTCGCTCTCACAAGGAGAAAAAAAATGAAATGGAAGTTTTGAAGAAAGGCGTGGAAGTTAAGATGGATGTTTTGAAGAAATGATATGAGGAAGTTTGATGGCAAGGATCCCGTAACATGGATACTACAGATGGAACAATATTTTGATCTCAATAGTGTGATAAAGACACAAAAGTTACGCATTGCAACTTTACATTTAGATCAAAATACATTTGTATAGTATCGATGGATTTTCTCCTGTAAAAAAATTGTCACTTTGTCAATTTTTACGGAGGAAATGATAGCACATTATGAGGATACAAAGAGAACCGCCTTCTTTAGCCAATTGACAAAAGAGCTCAGTGGTGGAGCACATTGAGGACTTCCAAAAATTGAATAAAGTGGTAACTGATATTCCAAAGGAACACAAGATTGATGTCTTCATAGTTAATTTAAAGGATAACATCCAACATGAAATTCGTGTTTGGGAAATTGATTCATTGGAAAATGCATTTATGTTTGAAAGAAAAATTGAATATAAAACTATGGCGACAAGGAAGCCTACCACTCTCATATTGAATTCCACAACCTACAATGTTGACACCACAAAAATTGGAACAAAAAAGAGAAAAGGGGCTTTACTACAGTTGTGATAGGAAATACACTAAAGGTCATAAGTGTGCCGAGAAGAAATTATTTTACATAGATTTTGAAGAGGAGGAAGAAAATGAACAAAAAACTTCAAAAGAAGAGGATATACACCAGGAACCAACCCTAGAAGGAAGAAATGAGTCTAATCATATCGTGTAATGCATTGGCAGGAATTACCACTCCTCAAAATCTCAAGATAGAAGGACATATCAAGAAGAAAAATTTAATAGTGTTGATTGATTCGGGTAGTACCCATAATTTAATTCATTGTAAGGTAGCCAAGGAATTGAATTGTTTCCTATACCCAACACCAGAATGTCAAGTGATGGTTTCAAATGGAGGAACTATAAATTGCTCTGGAAAATTCCATAATATCAATCTAACAATGGGGGAATATGTATTGAATATTCCAATGCTTTCCATTCCAATGGGAGGTGTTGATGTTGTACTAGGGGTACAATTGTTACAATCTTTGGGGACAATATCTTTTAATTTTCAAGAAATTTTCTTGATTTTTTTTTGGAAGGAAAGAAAATCGAATTAAGGGGTATCACAAGGAATCCAGGAAATATAATAAGCTCTTATGTCATGATAAGGCTTTTGAAGAAAGAAAAAAGAGGCATCATCGCACAATTATGCTCACTAAAAGTTCCAACATCAAAATTGTCTATTTCTCGAGATCTCCAAAATGTCTTGGATAATCATTCTAAGGTGTTTGAAACTACCAAAGGATTCCCACCTATTTGTTATCATGATCATGCTATTCATTTGATTCCAATAAGTGTTCCTCCAAACATCAGGCCTTACATATATCCTTGCGTCCAAAAGAGAGAAAATGAACGTTTGATTGTAGAAATGTTAGAGGCTGGTATAATTTAACCTAGTGAAAGCTCTTTATCTTCTCCAGTAGTATTGGTGCACAAGAAGGATGGATCATGGTGCATGTTTCCAGACTATAGGGAGATCAATAAGCTCACTATTAAAGATAAATTTCCCATTCCTGTGATTGATGAATTATTGGATGAATTACATAGAGCAATTTATTTTGCCAAGTTGGATCTTCATTCAGGATATCATCGAATTAGATTGAAGACTGAAGATATTCTAAAAACAACATTTCGAACTCACAAGGGTCATTATGAATTTTTGGTCATGCCTTTTGGCCTTACAAGTGCACCTTCTACATTTCAAGGGTTGATGAATTCCATTTTCAAACGCTTCCTTAGAAAAAAATTTCTAGTATTTTTTGATGACATACTAATCTACAACAGGTCTTGCAAGGATCATGTTCAGCATGTTGACAAGCTGCTCAAACTATTGGAGGAGAAAAAATTATATGCAAAAACATCCAAATGTTTCTTTGGAGTACAAGAGGTGGAATATTTGGGTCATATTGCATCTCACGAGGGTGTTAAGGTAGACCCTAACAAAATTAAAGGCATTAAGGAATCAAAAGTTCCCACAACCATAAAGAAGTTGCAAGGATTTCTCGGGTTAACAGGGAATTATCGCAAGTTTGTGAAGAATTATGGGAGAATAGCAGCACCTCTAACAACATTATAGAACAATGACGCATTTTCATGGACTCTTGAGGTAACTAAGGCCTTTGAACATCTTATAGAGTCAATGTGCCTAACACCAGTCTTAGCTATGCCAGAATTCACAAAAACATTTATTGTGGAATGTGATGCCTCAGGAAATGGAATTGGTGTTGTTATAATGCAAGAAGGAAGACCCATTTATTTTGAAAGTCGTCCATTGAAAGGAAAGTATTTACAGAAATCTATTTATGAGAAGCAAATGTTGGCAATACTACATGCACTAAAGGAATGACGACCTTACCTAATGGGAATACACTTTAAGGTAAAAAATGATCATGATAGTCTTAAATTTTTTTTGGAACAAAGACTATCTTCAGAAGAGAATCAAAAATGGGTCACAAAGATTTTGGGTTATGACTTTGAAATCATCTACAAAAAAAGGGAAGCTAAATTTTGTTGCAGATGTACTCACAAGAAAGTGCCATTTCTATTATCCAACCAGATTGGATAACTGAAGCAAGGGATGAATGGAATAAGGACGAATAAGTGTGGACACTCATTAAAAAGTTTTATAAATTTCCTATAACATCTGATACATTTATTTGGAAAAATTATTCCTTATGATAAAAATATTGCTTATACATTTGCAAGAATTCCCAACTAAAACAAAAGATTCTTTTGGAACTACACACTTCTCCTTTAGCAGGACACTTAGGATTTTTAAAAGCTTACCACAAGGTGAAGAAATAATTTTTTTGGGATGGCCTTAAATCTAATATTCAAAAGTTTGTGGCGGAATCCTTTGTTTGTCAGTAAAATAAAGTTGAGACAATTGAGACCCCAAGTCTTCTACAATATTTATCCATTCCAAGTCAATGTTTTGATGATATTTCAATGTATTTTATCACAGGTTTACCTAAGTCCGAAGGAAAGGGTGTCATCATGGTGGTAGTTGATCGAATTACCAAGTATGTGCACTTTTGTGCATTATCTCATCAATTTAAAGCAAGTGCAGTTGCTACTGCATTTATGGAAACAATTCAAAAGCTACATGGGAACCCAAAGATTAATGTAAGTGACAGAGATCCCATTTTTACTAGAAATTTTTGGATGAAATTATTTTCTTGTTTGGGTACTCAACTAGCTTGTAGCTCATCTTATCATCCTCAATCCAATGGTCAAAAAAAGATAATGAATATATTTTTGGAAGGATATATTCATTGTTTTGTATCTGATAAGCAAACACAATGGGTCAAGTTGTTACCTCTTGCTGAATGGTGGCATAACACTTCCTTCCATACTGCAGCAAAAGTGACCCCATTTATGGCACTTTATGGATATCATCCACCATCCATCACATCTTCTTTAAGAGAAAATTCTAAGGTTCAAGTAGTCGAAGATCACATCGAGTATCAACAAGAATTTCTCCAACAATTAAAGGATAACCTAAATTTGGCACAAAATTGAATGAAACAACATGCACATCAACATCGCATCGAGAGAAGTTTTGATGTAGGATACTGGGTATATTTACAGCTACAACCATAAAAACAAATGTCCCTCAAGAAAGATAAGAAGGATAATAAATTATCACCAAATTATTATGGTCCTTACAAGGTGTTGCAAAATATTGGGACTATGGCATAGGAATTGGAGCTTCTTGCTTCTTCACGAGTACATCCAGTTTTCCATGTTTCATGCTTAAAGAATGTTATAGGGGACAAAATTCCATTTCAAACAATGTTTCCGAAACTTGATGAGGAAGGAAAAATCATATTGGAACCTGAAGCAGTCATGGAAACAAGAACTCGATAGCTACGAAATCGATCAATTTCAGAGTATATCACCAAGTGGAAGGAGTTACCCACTGAAGATTCTACATGGGAGGATGAGAATTTTATACAAAAGCATCCAGAGCTACTCAAGCGTTGAGGAAAACACTTTTTTTGAAGGAGATAGGCATGTTAGGTCCCTATATTACTAGTATAGTTCCTTATTGTTGTTAGTATAACTCCCTTATTATTGTTTTTGTACACCTGTAACCCACATATTGTTATTATTGTACCCTTACATTATTATTGTTAGGTCGGCTAGGATTATATTGTGATCCCATGGACTCCTATATATAGAAGGAGGTTTTTTCATTTGTATCATCCAAGAATTGTTCATTTATGTAATGTAAAGGAGGTTTCCCCCTCGAAGTGGCTTATTTCTAAGGCGTTGATATCTCCTTTATTCTATTTTTGGAGCTGGTTTCATAACAAAAATAAAAAGTACAACGATTCCTCAGTGTTTTACCTGCTCATATGAAGGAAAGAATCGAATTTGTAAATCCAAGAACCATGGATGAGGCGATAAGGAAGGCACATATGTGCTACGAGCAGTCCAAGGTAAAAGGAGAAGCTGGAAGAAATTGGATGCAAAATAAGGTACAAAAAAATAATTCCAATTTCAGAAGCAATACATCTAGAAATTATAAAAATATTGCTAGAAATCCAGCAAATAGACAGCAAGGAAGAAATCATCAAAAGACTAGGTGGTCAGCTGAAGAGTGACCCACAAAAGCTTCAAGTAGACCCGACCATGGAATGAATCAAAAGCCACCATTACAATGTTAGGGATGTGGTGAAGTGCATTATTATAAGAACTTCCCTCACCAAGGAAAGAACGAGATAACTGCTAATTTACAAGAGGCATCTACAGTAGGGAACGTGTCATGAAATATACCAAGGAAAAAGCAACACTTGAAGATCGACAAGCAAATTATCAACAAACCATGATTGAGTTAGAAGGTAAGTTGTACTCCCAAACTGTTTCAATTTTGGATGATCTTGGTGCCAGTTTAAGTTATGTAAATCCTAGGATAGTAAGCAAGTGTAAATTGTAGATTCGGAAGTTTAAAAATCCATGGATGGTATAATTGGCCACAGGGGCCAAGAGGAAAGTTAATGCTAAAGTGTCCAACTGTCCCTTAGAGGTTGGAAATCAACACATACATGTGGAATTTAGTATTCTACCTCTAGGCTCTTATGACGTTCTATTGGGAATGGATTGGTTGCAAGTGCATTGATCACTAGTAGACTGCAAGGAGAAAATAATATACTACAAGGCAGAAGATGGAACCCACCAGGAATTGCAAGGAATTAAGAAACCACTTTAGCTGTGTCCTATTGCTGCATCAAAGTTGGGGAAATGCATCAGAAAAGGATGTCATATTTATTTTAATCAGGTGGGATTTTCTAATTCTAAAGACAAGATTCCTATTATGGGGAACATACCAGTGGTAGAAGATTTTACGGATTTATTTCAAAAAAATATACCAGATTTACCTCCAAAACGGAATATTGATTTCAACATTGAATTAATGCCAGGGGCAGCAGCAGTATCACATGCACCACATCGAATGAGTGCACCTCAATTCAACCAACTGAAATTGAAGTTACAAGAATTACTTGATAAAGGATATATCCATCCTAGTGTATCTCCTTGGGGGGCATATGTGTTGTTCGTAAATTAGAAATATGGTACTATGCAAATGTGTATGGATTATAGATAGCTTAAAAAATTAACTGTTAAGAACAAATACATGTTTCCATGAATAGACAATCTATTCGATCAGATAAAAGGTGCAACTGTCTTCTCCAAGATAGATATAAGATTTGGGTACCATCAAATACAGATAAAGGACGAAGAAATTTATCAGATAGATTTCCGTAAATGATATGGGCACTATGAATTTGTAGTTTTTCCATTTGGTTTAACTAATGCACCAACAACATTTATGAGTTTAATGCATGGCATCTTCCATAAATTCTTGGATAAGTTTGTTTTAAAATTTATTGATGACATACATATCTACTCAAAGACCATGGAAGAGCATAAAGAACATTTACGAATAGTGTTGAAAATGTTGAGAGAACATCAAATTTATGCTAAGTTCAGTAAATGTGATTTTTATAAACAAAAAATTCAATATCTAGGCCATGTTATTTCTGTTTAAGGTATAGTAGTAGATCCTGAGAAAATAAGAACTATCATGGTATGGAAAGTACCTAAGGACGTAGGAGACATACAATATTTCATGGAATTGGCTGGTTATTACTAACATTTTATTGAGGGTTTCTCTAAGATAAATTTCCCTATAACCTCGTTGTAGTGAAAACAATGAGTGTTTAAATGGAACAGTGAGTGGTAAAAGAATTTTGAGCGGTTAAAGAAGTTATTAACTACAACCCCTATATTAAAATTTGCTGATCCATGCAAATAATTTGAAACTTACACAGATGCTTGCAAAGAAGAAGTGGGAGCTGTACTAACACAAGATGGAAAAGTTGTAGCATATGAGTCAAGGAAGCTAAAAGATCATGAAAAATGATATTCTGCCTATGATATAGAGCTGAATGTAGTGGTACATCCATTGAAGTTATGGAGACACTACCTATTGGAAAAAAGTTGTATTAAAAATTGATCATGGTAGTTTGACTAACTATTTTAAGCAAGATGACTTGAATGCTCGTCAACCCAGATGGAACGCATTCTTAAACAAATTTAATTATTAAATTCAACATGTTAAGGGAAAAGAGAACCATGTTGTTGAGGCATTAAGATGAAAATTACACTATGTGTATGAACTCTATTTTAACTAGGAATAATTTAAATTTTGAGAGCAAGTGAAGGAGGCTATGGATCAGGATCTTGAATATCAATTTATATGGTAGAAAACACAACATGCATAAGAGAAAGGGAAGCAAACAGAGTACCATGTCAGCAATGATCAGTTATTGATGTTTCAAGCGAAAACCTACATTCCTAATCGAATGAGTCTAAATGAACTTATTTTAGATGAATATCATAGAAGTGCTTACTCTAGACATCCTGGTTACCAGAAAATGTTAACAACAATAAAAAAAGACAACTTTTGGCCAAGGATGCGTAAAAATATCACTAAATATTTTACTAAATGTTTAGAATTTCAACAAGTCAAGGTGTAACATCAACACCCAGTAGGGTTGTTGCAACCCATTCATGTTCCTGAATGGAAGTGGAAGGTTATATCTCTAGATTTCATCACAGACCTACCAAAAACAAAGTGAAACAATGATTTAATTATGGTGGTGGTCGATCTATTGAGCAAGGAAGCTCACTTTATTCCAGTATAGTTAAATTATAAAATTGTACAGATAGTTGATATCTTTATGAGAGAAGTGTTTAGATTACATGACATACCAAAAACAGTTATCTCATACAGAGATGTAAAATTTACTTCTGCTTTCTAGAAGGCCTTGTTCACTAGTCTAGGCACACAAATTCAATTCAGTACTGCATACCATCCACAGACAGATGGCCAGATATAAAGAGTAAATCAGATTTTGGAGGACATGTTGGGAATGTATGTAATGCAACAGCCTATGAAGTGGGAAGATTACTTACATCTCGTTGAATTTTATTACAATAATGGATATCAATAATCCCTCGGAATGAGTCCATTTGAAACATTATATGGTAGACAATGTTGGATGCCCATTAACTAGAGCAACCCAGAAACCAAGCTAATGCTTGGACATAAAATTTTGGCTAATATGGAACACGAAGTGAATAAAATTCGACAAAATTTGAAGGTCGCTCAAGGTAGACAAAAGGTGTATGCAATCGAAAGAGGACATACCAATAATTTTAGGTAGGTGATCATGTCTATGTGAGAATTAAACCCAAGAAGGGCATCTTGAGGTGGAATACTTGTGCTAAGTTGTCTCCCCGGTTCTGTGCACCTTTCCAAATTTTGGAAAAAATGGGACCAATGGCAAATGGCTAGCCTTACCAGGACACATTCGGGTACACAATGTGTTTGATGTGTCCCTATTGAAAATATATGTGCCTGATATAAAGCACATAATACATTCACATAACATACAGGTAGACTTAAATCGAAAGCTAAGAGTCCTAAGACTATAATTAGCAATTTAACTAAATTAAAATCTTTGCTGGTTGCAGGTCAAACCGAATGGAGAATTTCTAGTAGAACCTCTGTGTATTCTCGATTAGAGATAAATAACGCTCTGTAGGTGAGCCATCACCCAAGTTAAAGTGTAGTGGAATAAATTTGGCACGGAGGAGGCTACTTGGGAAGATGAAAGGTTCATTCGAGGGGCCATCACAGAATTATTTACTGCAATGGAATAAAAACATCAAGGACAATGTTTACCTCGAGTGGGCGAAAATGTATCTGGATTTGAGTTGCTATGTTATTTTAATTGATACATTTAAACTTATTTAACTTAAACTATCTTAATGTGTATATTAAGAAAATGTTTGAACACAAGTTTAATTTATAATTTTTTTAATAAAAATTAATTATGGAGTGGTCTCCATAAACTGATGGTTAAGTGTCTAGTTACCAGAGTGTCTAGATGAAAAGCAGTTACCTACCAGTTACCTTTCCTCTGGGAATAAAAAGAAAACCCTGATGAGGAAAAGGGATTCTGTGAAAGAGGAAAAAGACATCATGATAGCTATAAGGAGGAGTATCAAGAGCTCGATTGAGCCAGTGGAACTCTGATAAAAATCTCGGAAAAGAAGAAGAGACTAGATAGGGGTTCTTGAGGTCTCTCTCTCCATAGTAAACTGCTAAGAAATCCCTCTCTGACGAGGATCACAGGGGGAGTAAAGGTCGTAATAGCCTCTCTCATGGTTGGGAGGAAACCATTAGCTTTGATTTTTGATGTAGGTACTGAGAATTTGAAAAGAAGTAGCCTTAAGTATTATTCTTTTTATTTTCATTGAAAGTATTTATTCTGAATGGTATCTATATGTTGTGAATGGGAATGCGTTAACCATTTAAGAATTTAATTAATAGCACAGTAGTCAGTAGAAGGCTCCCCAAAATTGCGGGCAACGGTAGGTCAACGGCAGTGCTTTTAAGAAATTAAACGCAAATTGGGCTTGGGTACTCTGCTTTTGATTTTATGTGAACGCCTTCAGATTTGAAGAACCTGCTCCTTGTCCTTCCTGCACAAAATTTCAATTAAGTGTGGGTTGCTACCACTGTTTATTCATGGCGGTGTTTGGGAGTATTTCCAAAACTCCCCCTTAATCACAACTATTGCCATCAATCACTTCGAGAGACTATATGAGGTAAAAAAAATAATTTGTCCCAATGGGTTTGTGAGGATATCAACAAATTATTCCTCTGACTTGTAATGCTGCAAAACAATTTCACCATTGTTAACTAATTTCCTTATGAAATGGTATTTGGCATCAATATGCTTTTTTCTGTTCTACAAAACATAATTCTTTGACAATGCAATTGTTGAGCTGTTATCACATAAAATTGTGGTTCCTTTGTATTGTTCATGACATAAATCCCTCAGCATCCTTCGCATCCAACTGCTTGGCATGTTCCTATTGTTGCTTCTACATATTCAACTTTTGTTGTTGATAATGAAAATATTGGCTTCTTGGAAGCCCATGAAATGGCTTCCAATCCCAAATGAAAAACATACCCTTATGTGCTCATTATGTCATCTACACTTCCAGCCCAATCACTGTCAGTGTAACCAATCATCTTAAAATCATCAATTGCGGAGTATAGAACACCATACTCCTTTGTTCCATTTACATTCCTCAATATTCTCTTGGCTGCTAGCCAATGTTTCTTCTTGGATGTCTCCATGAATCTGGATATCAAACTTACTACATACATAATATCAGGCCTAGTTGTAGTCAAATACATTAGACTGCCAACTACGCTTTTGTACAATGTTATATTTTCATTCTTGTTGCAATCTTCTTTGCTCAAATTCAACCCCATGACAGTTGGAGTTGATGATGGCTTGTTGTTCTGCATGTTTAACCTTTTTAAGACTTTTGCAACATACTTTTCTTGGGAGATAAAAATCCATTTTTTGTTTTCTTTACTTATATGCCCGAAAAGTATCTTAACAAACCCAAGTCAGTCATTTCAAATTCACTTTTCATGACTGATTTAAAATCAACAATGAGAGAAACATCATTGCTAGTAAAAATCAAATCATCAACATAAAAAACAACAATAAGAATTTTAACGTCATTTTCTTTGATGTAGAGTGTGGGTTCACCATCACATTTGTTGAACCCATTGTCTATCAGGTAAGAATCAATCCCACTGTACCATGCTCAGGGTGCTTGCTTCAACCCATAAATATCTTTCTTCAACTTACACACTTTGTGTTCTTGGCATTCTATCTCATATCCAGGAGATTTTTCAACATACACCTCCTCTTTCAGCACTCCATTCAAGAATTCTCACTTCACATCCATTTGATAAACTTTCTATTTTTGTTGTGCTACTATAGACAACACTGTCTGCACTGTCTCCATCCTTGCAACTGGTGCAAAGGTTTTGTCATAGTATTTTCCTTGCTGCTGCTTGTAGCCTTTGACAACTAGCCTTGATTTGTGCCTTTCTATCTTACCTTCAATGTTGCTTTTGGTCTTATAGACCCATTTTACTCCAATAACTTATTTTCCTTGTGGGAGGTCCACTAACTCCCATGTGACATTCTTTTCTATTGCTCCTATCTCTTCATTCACTTCTTCAATCCACTTCTCTTCTTTTACTACATCTTAAAAATGGATTGGGTCAGCAAAATGAAAAAATAATGCAAATAAGGAATTCAGACTAGGATTATGATCAACTTCTTCTTTCTCATAAATTTCACTTAAATTTCTGAATCTTGTTCTTCTTGTATCATCGGAAGATGTGCTCCAAGTTTCACTTCAACTCGGGGGATTTGTTGATCCCTGTGGTGTGCTCGGAAAATTACTCCCTTGGTTTTGCAATGTTGTTCTATTACTTGCTTGTGGTGTGCTCTGCTGAGCTTGTGTAGGTGGAGGAGGAGCCACCATTGAGGAGTTTCTTTCTGCAATCAATTCCTCTTTGTCTTCATGTGAAATACATGTCTTCACATTGACTGTTTTCTCTAAACTTCCATCCCAGGATTTTTCTTCTATGAAATAAACATGTTTTTTGATTTTTACTTTCTTGGTTGATGGCCTATAGAGCTTGTAAGCCTCGGATTCATCACTGTATCCAATAAAATAGGCTTTTCTCCCCCTTGCTGTCCAACTTCTTCCTTAACTGATCCGAGGCATGTGCATATGCCACACATCCAAACACTCTCATGTGACTGACAAACTGCTTTGTTCCACTCCATGCTTCTTCTAGAACTCTGTTCATAACACTTGTGATTGGATATCTATTTAAGATATATGCTGCACAATTTACAACTTCTACCCAATACTCATTTAGAAAATTGTTTGCCTTCAACATACTCCTTACCATGTCCATGATTTTCCTATTCTTTCTTTCTGCTAAACCATTTTGTTGAGGTGTATAACTTGTGGTAAACTGCTTGTGAATCCTATCCTCCTTGCAGAAACGTAGGAATTATTTGGGGATATATTCTCCACCTCTGTCAGTTCTCAACACTTTAATGTAGTGTCCACTTTGCTTCTCAATAAGAGCTTTGCAGTGGTAGAACCATTCAAACACTTCACTTTTCTTTTTTAGAAAATATACCCATGTATTCCTTGTGTAATCATCTACAAATGTCAACATATAATGACTGCCAGCTAATGACAGTGTTTGCATTGGTCGACATAAATCTGAGTGGACAATCTCCAAATGTTCCTTTTCCCTTATACTCTTTGCTAATGGAAATGATTCTCTGTGTTGTCTGCCCAAGATGAAGCCTTCACATAGGCTGTATGATTTCTCTATGAGTGGTAATCCCTTTACCATGCCTTTTCTATGCAACAAATTCAAACCTTCGAAATTGCGATGTCCAAATCTCAAATGCCATAACCAGTTCTCATCTTTACTTCTTCTTGAAATATTTATTGTGTGACTCCTACTACAACACCTCCTTCCTTCAAGTCTGATCTAATCTTGAGAGGAAACACTCTATTGCTTGTCATATGCAATTTTGCATGGAGCTGTCGACTTGGAGGTATATCCATGATTGTGAACACATAATTTTAAGATAACACATTGTATCCCTTTTGCACGAGCTGTCTAATGCTTAGAAGGTTAATTTTCAGGCTAGGGTCATAATAGACATCTGGCATGAACTTCTTCTTTCCCTTCTTTGTTAGTATGTTTACTCTTCCTTTCCCCATGACACAGACCTTGCTATCACTCCCCGTTGTCACTTCAGATTTTACACTTTCATCTAAATAGGAAAACATTGCTATGTTTCCAGTCATATGGTTACTACACCCTGAATCTAATAACCATACATCTTCTTGTTTTTCTAATGCTACATTACAAGCTAAAATCACATTTCCTTAGTTTTGATTCTCTTTTGTAAAATTTAAACTAGGTTTATTACCCATGTCATTTTGCTTCTTTATACATTCATTTGCATAATGATCATACTTTTTGCAATATTGACATTTGATTTCAGATTTATCATACCTCTGTCCTTGTGCTTGATTCTAGCTTGAGCCTTGGCTTGGATTCTGATTGTTGCCCCTTCCACTTGTGCTTGAAGGGCTGCTTCTTCCACCTCTATGTGGGCTTCTTCCTCTTCCTTGGTACTTTAATCTTCCCCGAAATTTACCTAGGCCAAAAGACAAGCGTGTCTTAAATTCATGCTCCAATGAGGAGTTTTTTTCTCTGTTCAGTCTGTGATCATGCGACATTAGTGATGCATGAAGCTCATCCACTGAAAAACGTGAGAGATCCTTTATCTCTTCTATGGCCAATACTATGCCATTAAACATTTATGGTAGACTTCTTAAGAATTTCCCCACTATTCTCCTTTTTTCAAGTGTCTCTCCATGAGACCTGATTTGGGTAACCAACACAATCACATGTGTAAAGAATGAGTCTGTATTATCAGACTCTTTCATACAAAGAGTTTCAAAATCTCTTCTCAGCATTTGAATTTTCGTTGTCTTCAGCTTTTCCATGATTTGATAGGCTTTCTAGAGGGTATCCCATGCCTCCTTAGACATCGTTGTTGCTGCGATACTTGGGAAAATACTCTCATGTACTTCTTGGAAAATATAGAAGACATATTTAGAGCCTTCTTCTTATTTTCTCTCAAAAAATCTCTTTGTTCTTGTGTCAAAGCATTCTATGTTGCTGCATCTGTTGGTTCTTGGAAACCAAGTTCCAGCAGCTCCCAAATATCTTGTGAGGACAATAAGGCCTTCATTGTAAGAGCCCAATAATCATAACTCTTCCCATTAAACTTTGGTAGTTGGGGATTAGTCAGGCTTGTGCATGCTACTTCCATCTTGACTGTGTAAACACACCTTCTCACTGCTTGAGAATCTTCTTCTCAAACAATCTTTTAGCTTCTTCAGTAAAGACCGAGCTCATGTTTCTTTCACTGAGAGCCTAGACATGCTCTGATACCATGTTGAAAATTATGAATAAAATACAATAGAGGAATGTGTTCCCCTTTCAACACAGAGAATACACAAATGAGGAAATACAATCATACACAAACAAAGAGTGAATGCAGAGGAGAGGAACAACTTCAATTTTTCATTCCTTTACACAAAACATATGAAAATTACAATCTTTAATACAAAATGGCTGAAGCCTGCAGATTTAATGCTAAATCAATGCAGAATGGACGTTTAATAGAAAAATCGTCTTTCCTCTCTGTTTTGTTGTTTACACACGAAACATCGTACAAAACACATAACATCGGACCTGAAATATTATGGGTTCCATCTTTGAAACCACATCGCATCCAGCCCTCCATCACAAATCGCATAGCGAAAATCTTAACTTTTAACATTTGCCCGATACGGGAAAACCTTAAGAACTTGCGATGTGTCACATATCACATCGCAACATAAATATTTTATCTTGCGGGCATTATCCATTAAACTTTGTGATATGCGAATGTGGGTGCTACCCTCCTGAGCTTGACACGTGCGATTGTGATCGCATCACACCGCAAATAAAATAACATAACTTGCAGGTGCTAAACAGGTAAGTCTTAAACTTTTCGAAGTGCAGGCGTTGATGCGGTAAACCACGGGAAGTGCGGTGTGGCGGACGGTAAGTAATAAAGAAAAAAACAAAGGTTTGTAGCGGTCGATGATGCGGTAAGGTTTGGTGGGTCCTGCCGATATCACATTGACAGAAATATAACATTCGACAAAAGCTTAAGAGTTACAACTTAAAAGTTGCGGGTTGTGATATGTGGGGATTTAAACAACGGGAAGTGTGATAAGAAAAAGGTAAGGAATAAACATGATAACAAAGGTTTGTGGTGGATTGAAAATGCAGTAAGGTAGGTGGGTCCCACCAATATTGCATCACTGGAATTTTATCTTTCAGCGAATAGGCTTAAGTGGTAAACAAAAAATGTTGTGGGCTATGAAGCTGCGGGCAACGGTAAGTCAACGGTGGTGGTTTTAAGAAATTAAACATAGAGTGGGCTCGAGTACTCTACTTCTGATTTTTTGTGAATGGCGTCCGATTTGAAGAACCTTCTCCTTGACCTTCCTACACATAAATTCAATTAAGTGTGGGCTGTTGCCACTGTTTATTCATGGCGGCGGTTGGGAGTATTCCAAAAATAACAGTAAGTATATTTTGAACTTGATATTATGTACATACACTATTTTTATTTATACCCACCAGTGTTCGGGTGTGGGTTGTTTCCTTTTGCAACACGACTTCAATTTCTCTTTATGTATACAGTTAATGGTTTTGGGATTGGTTTTTTTTTAATAATGTATACACTTAATGGTTCAGTTGGTCTTAGCATTAATGGTTCATGTAATATTATGCTTTTCTATTATAATCTTATATATAACATCATTGTCAAACTTTTCTTATTCAATGACATGATTGCAAGGTTGTATTGTTCGATAATTATGATACAAGATTTCCTTTACCGCAATTTCGAGGTTTCTTTTTTGTATCAGTAAATTAGTTTTCTTGTGACAGTATATTAGAGATTGGTTAACAATGCATGTTTCCTCTAATATTAAATTGGCTCAGGAACTGTTATCCTAGCTTGGATGTCCCTGACCACGCTTACAAGACTAACTGTGAAATGCCAACATTACTATATTATGATTTCACTATATTCGACTAAGTTTCAAGTTTAATTTCTACAGGACAATGGAACTATATTTTACTGGTAAATATACAAACTATTTATTATATATGATACAGCCTGTTATGACAATTGAATGTATTTTATTCCACATTTCCATTATCGTACCTAGTTAACTTGAGATACCCTTACCATTATTTCATGTTCCTATCATAAACCACTTTTCCTTCAATCGTTAAATTAATGAGTTTAAATGTACTTATATATGTCCTCATTTTTCCTTCTTTCCTTATCCTCCTACCTTGTTCAATTTCTAAAACTCTTTTAGGAATACTGCATTGGCCTCCCAACCATGAGATCAATATTCATTGTCTCCCCTTGTGTTATCCTCACACGCAGGTGTTAATCATTTTCTCATCACAGTCGTCTTCGGTGACTATTTGGTCCTCACCATACTTAGTCCAGGCCTTGTTTTTTCATAGCTTCGGGTGACTATCTGGTCCTCACTAGACTTGGTCCTCACCAGACTTAGTCCAAGCCTTGTTGTTGCATAGTTTCGTCTGACATTTCAGCACGATCCATTAATGCAGAGCTTTCTTGCTTTCCTTGTTCTTGGATAGTTGGGGTACATAATACCCTGTTGGTTCCTTTGTCTTTTTTTTTTAACTCAATGAGAGGTTATGTTTAGGTAACTGCTTGATCCATAACCAACTAACCACCTTGACTTGTGAGGCACAATTAAACATGATTTCAAGATGATTTGTCCATAAACCTACATAACATAATTTAATTAAATCTATAAAAATAAAATCAACATTATTGTCTTTTAACTATTGTAATTAATTTTTACAATTGTCTGAGGGGATGTTACAATTACTCCCTTTTTCTATTGTTTGAAAAGTCATAAAATCGACAAAAATAAGAATTTTATTTTAGTTAATTTTTAAAACTTTATTTTTTTCTTTTTTTGTTATGTAATGTGAGTGTTGAGATGAATGGAAGACCTAACTTATGGGTTGAGTAACCACGAACCAAAGACATCCAAGCCATCAAAATCACACTAGACATGAGCTTTTATGATGGATGGATTTTTGCACAGGTTTTCAACTAGTGACCGGGACAACATCTTCAACACGTCTAATACATCACGTGTATAGGGGTGGGGAATTGAACTAATGACTTCACATCAAGGAGTGCCTTAACAGAGCACCCGATCACCATCTATTCAAAACTTATCATGAATTATTAGTTTAGTGTGTATATATATATATATATATATACATATATATATACATATATATATATATATATATATATATATATATATATATATATATATATATATATGTGTGTGTATATATATAGCTATATCTATATCTATATCTATATCTATATCTATATATAGATATAGATATAGATATATATATATATATATATATATATATATATATATTATTATTATTATTATTATTATTATTATTATAAGTTAAACACCTATACATTTAAAAAACATGTTACAAAATTCTCAACCGATATACAAAATTTTTAACCATGGATATTGATTGTCACTTTATCATGCATATTTTTGAAGTAAATATATTTCTTTACAATACCACTTGTAATCAATACCATATGACCAAAAAAATATAAAAACATTTCATATGATACTTTTTCATATGACATTTTTTTTAATTAATCAAATTAATAAAAAAATTAAATAGAGTAATTATAATGAACAAGAGAGTATAGTTGTTTCCCAAATATAATTTTTATTTTTATTTTGATTTTTATAAATAACTTTAAAAACTAAAAAGTATAATAAGCTTTTATGACATTAATTAGTCTTTTAAATTAAAAGTTTACTTCCTCATTAATATATTAAATTAAGAGCGTATTGTAATGACAATAATCATAACATTATGATAAACCATGATTACTTCCTCATTAATATATTAAATTAAGAGTGTATTGTAATTACAATAATCATAACATTATGATAAACCATGAAAAAAATAATGAATATCAGTTTTATATTAAATTTTAGTTATATTTTGTATAATAATTTTAAATGTTTTATTTTGAAATATAAATTAAATAATAAATTATAAATATTTTAAAAAATAAATATAAAAATAATATAATACGATAATATAATTTTATAATAAAATAATAATTTTTATTATATAAATACAAATTTGACATTAATATTAATTAAAACCAATATAATATTATAAAACCAATATAAAAAGTTGCCATCAATTTTAATCATGATAAAAGTTATTGTAAAATGAAAATTGTCTAGGGTAGAATTCTAAGTCAACATAATTTCGAGCTTCTTTTTATTGTTAGATAGATTTTATTAATCACGATAGGTTTGTTAAATTCTCTTTGGTGGAACACTAAATGAATCTAAATTATAACTTCTTTTTATTTCTCGACTATTTTGTAATGAAAGAGATGTTTGCTATTAGATGAAATGACTCCTTTTTGTATAGTTTGTTTTAATTTTTGTATAGTTTGTTTCTCATATATATATATATATTTGTATTTATTTGTATAATATATATGATAATGATGATTACTTTCTATTAAGACTACTGTTGTTTGTTGGACTTTAAGAGAGGAGAAAGAATCTAAGTTTGATTCTTCAAAATTTTGTTTTTATGGTCAAAGAGAAGGGAAGCAAGTGCTCCAAGATAGCTATAGATGACTTGGCTTAATAGGTCGAGAAGATTGGAAGTGTGGCATATAGTAGAGAATTGAAAGCGAATGTGGAATGGGGCAGTCTAAAAGGAAGTGCTTTTAATCTTCCACTTGCTTAGAATCACAAATATGATAGATTCTATCATTCCAAGGGGTCTAGGGAATAGACCACCACCCTGACCCACTTGGAAGCTCATGGGAATTAGTTCTTATCCGAAGCATGTCCATTTTTTTCTTATTTTAGACAACACAAAGAGATAATTTTGATTATCATTTTTTTCTTATTTTGGACAACACAAAGAGATAATTCTGATTATCCAGGGTGGGATTGATCACTTCCTTATATAGTATCTTAGCTTCTTTCTAGGCATCCTTATTCCACCAACGCTTGAGGCGAATGTGAGAGTTTTGACTTCAATTAGAAGCAATTTTGGGGAGCATTTTTTAATTCCATGGTGTCATGTTGTAAATTGTCTAATATCCAGTTTAAATGTTAATTTTACTCTACGATATATGCCTTATGGTGATTGTCTTGAAAACATGTTGGGATTACACTTTTTTTACATCTGTTTAAATATTTTAGTTTTAAAATATTTTGCAAATTGTTTTAGAAAGTTTGCCGAAAACCAAGTTAAAAATTTAGAAGAATTGTTGAAATTAAAAATATTAATTGTTAGGATTTCACAATACCAATATATTAATGGTTGTTGTGCGGAGGTTGGAACTAGAGAGGTTATTTATCTATCTATCGCCTCATAGACCAATACGAAAACATTTGTCTAGATCCAACCCATTGAATTGTGCAACATTGAAAAGATTAAGCCTTAAAAATTTATAAGATCAATGAAAAACTCATCTCAACCTTTACTATTCCAACCTCACCATTGGAAAATTCTATTATTACACTAAAAAACATTTTGAATGCACACAAGAGAAAATGTAAAAATAAAATTTTCCTACCTATATAAATAAAGAAAGCTAATATAACCACTATGCTTACTGCCCAGTGATATTACTAAAACATGGGAAGAACTCATCAAGAAGTTTAGGAAAAAGAGAATCCAAACTCATTAAAAACCATAGGGAAAAATTCACATTTAATGAGCTATATTAGCATTGATAAATTTATATAATGTAATCAATGGCATTTTAATTAAAATGTATCTTATAACTCAATCATAATAAAATTATAATAGAAAAAAAGCATACAAAACAAAGTCAATGAATCATCACTACTATTAGCAAAGTCAATGAATCATCATTACTATTCGCATATTAGCCAACTGAATCATAACTACTATTAGCAATTTTTTAACATGATCATCGTCTCATAGCCATCGATTTTAATTGAACTGTTCCTCCATTTGCCTCAAATATTTCTTGTAATTCTTTCAAAATTCCCTTTATATCTCACCAATACATTTCTGCTAACGTTATAACATAGGACGGTTTGAAGTAAATGAATGTGATATCCAATACTACAGGAATTCAATTAGCTACCTCGTTTCGTAAGCCAAAATCTATAGAAGAATACGTCCGATAATTTGTTATTTTATTGGTAGAACATAGCAGTTCATAGACGCGGAAGGAAGTACATATAATTTACTTGTCGAGAAGCGCAAGCGCATTTCGAATTGAAATAATATTCCAAAACTCAAGCCAACGAAATTGAAATTTCCAATCTGATTAACTTTTGGCCACTCTACAGTTGGCGTGGACTCCTCCCTGGGTGCCAGTCAATACGCTAATCTCTCCCATTTTTACCATTGCAGCAGCAAACTTTTTCTGCCATGCTACCAGGTTAGAGCCCGAGTTTCCAAAGACGCTGGATTTGGTGTTTGTATTTGTAAGCAGAGTTGCATCGGATGTAAACAAACCACGTTTAACTGTAACGTCGTTGTAATACAAGTTGTCTAGGATGAATGGTGTTTGAGGATCCATGACCACGGTTGTGTTGGCGTTGTTGGGGCTGCCTTGGGGACACTTTCGCTTAAGTATCTGAGAATACGACGGATCAAGCGACGGGTCTGTGGTATTCGTGCCGTTGAAATTGTAGAGCCTGCTCACGAATGAAGTACAGTGAGAAACACCAATTGTGTGTGCTCCTGCATTCTCCCAAACAACACAAACATCATTATAATCATGGTTTTGCTCAACCATTATTGTCAACTACAAGAATTGACACATTGATGATTCGCAGGTCTCATTGAGAAAATACCTGACAATGTAACCATCTCGTCCTGGGATAGACCTTTGGATGCAAATATCTGAGTTAGCTGGGTTACATTGAAGGTAGGGGGAGGTAGATTTCCCGGAATATTGGAAGCTAGTGAAATATTTCCATCCTTTCTTCCTGCCGGAACATCCCACCGGAGGGGATATCCAATGGGCGATGCCTGCAATCAGTTATGATATACATTAATAAAAAAAAATAGAGCATTGCTATGATGCTATGCGATAATTAATTTAATGGTCGTTATATGTGTGATTTTTAAAACGAATACCAGAAATGCGCTATCTCTAGCGGCAAATGCGACTATATCTGCACAGGACACCTTCTTTGGGCAGATCTTCTCTAATAGCGTTTTTGCGTTGTCAATGACGTTGAATCCTCCGAGACTCGGGTTGTTAGCCGGAGAGTCTTTCTCCGCTACGAACCGCCCGGAAATGGAGTCGATGAGAACGGACCCACCGCATCCCTGAAAGTGAAGGAGCTCGAAATCCGTATTTCAAAAACATTATTCATTTACACTGTAATAACTCATAACTCAGAGGAGTTCCGCCGCTGGACAAATATAGTTGTAATAGCCCACTGCAAGGTTGCCTGCTACTGCAGCCCTAGCTATGACACAAAATAGTACGATAAAGAGGGCAGCCTTACGGCACAGAGCCTCCGCCATTTCACCTCCCTAAACACTGAAATCATAATATCACCAAGTTATTTCGATCATTAATTTTCTTATAAATATAAAACCTAAAAGCCCCAATCACGAAGTCTGGAAGATTATCTATTGGCACAGAAATTCTCACCTTGGATGACAGCAGGGAGTTGATCCTTGGCAGAGCTAGTACTCGAAATCCTGAGTTGGGAGATAACAGGAGTCAAGTTCGTTACTGAATACCTGAGAATCATGTTTGTGAAGCTAAGTATTTATAGATTTATATACAGAATATGTGTCCGTGAATCATGTCAGCTATCTTCAAAATATATATATTTCTTATACCTACTACACGGATTTTCTCACGATAAGTTAGTCGGGTTGTCCCGTCGCTAACAAAAATTTAAAAAATAAAACATCCAGTTTGTATCGAAGATATTAAAAAACTATTGCTTTATACCAAAGATAGAACGTGATTTCTCTAATTATTTTGGAATAAATATACGTCACAGATTCTTAAACTCTCCGCTTTCATCGAAATTAAATAGATACTCAAGGTGGCCACACAAACTCTTCGGAGATGTCGGGTTCTCCCATCTCTGTCATTCCTTCGTACTTGAGCTGATTTTTAAATATTTTGGTTGACTTCACTCTTATTAATCAAAATTTTCAGAGTTATATTCTGAGGTCGAGAATACAAAGAAGGATGTCCCCTCCTTCGTCGAGGAAACAAAGGAGCACTCCGACTTTGTATAACGTGGCGGTGTGGCTTCTTTAATTTTTTCCAAACATGTCACACATTCTTGTTCTCTGTTATCGAAATTACATATGCATGTTCGGTTGACTTAGGTTTAGTAGATTATTTTATATCATAGCGTGTCATTAGTTTGAGATGTTTATCCAAAGCCGTTATATTTCTGCGCCTAATTTGAACGTCCATTGTTATCTTCTACTGTGACATACAGATGTGCTAAATATATAGTGAAATGTTCCGTGTATTCGTCACATTTAACGAGGCCGGTGAGATGTTTTAGGTTCAAGAGTATATATTTACTATATATTACATCTATTGAAATGTTTCATGTATTTATCACGAAACTGGTGAAAGGTTGCTTTAGATTTAAGAGTATAGTCAGAGTCTCACTAACTCGTCCCAAATTTCTTTAAAAACAAATACAAATCTATTTATTTAATATAAATCTTTGTCACATTTAACCAAGAAGTTGGTGAGAGATTGCTTTATTGTTAAGAGTATTGTCACAGCCTCAGTAACTCATCCCAAATTTCCTTAATAAGGAACGCAAATCTATCTATTCGATGCCAATCTACCCATTCTCCGTAAAAAGGAAAATAATAATACTGGTTCAAATTCAAGCCCTCCTAGTTAAAAAATAATAATTGGTATAACTTAATGATATAACTTGTTCAGATTCAATGCCCAACAAAGAACTTGCCATGTTTTGCCATATTATGGCTAATACAATCATCACGTTGTATTTTAGTATTCAATATTTTACGGTTTGTGGCCGGGAATGTGTTACGTATAGCTTAATCTGGTGAGAAGAATTGAACGGGTCAAGCTGCTACTAAATCAAAGCTCCATGCTAGAGTGTGCTGGCTTCTCATTTTTATTGATTATTGACTTGAGAACTATGCAGGCTGCTCATTACTGCAAGGCTGGCAGCTGACAAAAGAAGCTACCATTGTGCAGGATCATTGAGAATATGATGTTGATGGTTCGTCGTAGGATTTCGCGGGATATTATGAAACTTTTCATCGTGGCTTGATGCAATAATATAGTATATTACTTGTCCCCGATCGGGGTGCGCACCTTTCGAGGGTGTAATATCACCGCTCGAGTGATGGAAGAGTGTGGTCATTCGTCCCTTAAATATTCATGATGAGGCATGTAGAACCGTGTTTATGGAAGCATGCGACTGATCGGCGATTAATGAGATGGCAGGGATGACAGCCTGTGCTGTTAGATCGGAAGGGGAATGTTATGATGTTGGTAAGTTATCTTAATTGGCATTTTCATTCTGCCATGCATAGTTCCTCTGTAGTGGACGACGGTGGCCATATCTCCCATCAGCTGAACAACCTTGTTGGGATATGTATTCGCTATTCTTCTATCTCTGATCGTTGATGTTGTAAGGGCTATGTACTGCTCACAAAACGTCTCGTTTCTTTCGATTCAGCTGGTGGATAGTTTTGCTGTTGCCCTTTTGCGCTCTGTAGAACCTTGTTTTCATGACCCTTGTCATCTTTCTGGTGATTCCACTGTTTTGGTTGTGGTTCTGGTCAAAGTAATCTTTGTTTTGTTGGGTGGGTAGTAATTCAAAAGTTCATTCTGTATGGCAGTTGTTGGGTTTGGTGGTTGTTTCAGTTCTCTCTTCAGCCGACTGTGGCATTGGTTGGAATTCTGCTTTTTATTTCGATTAGACGCGGATGGATTGTAATTCAAGGGTTCATTCTGTATGGGCACCGTGGGGTTTGGTGGCTATTTCAATTCTCTGTTCAGCTGAATGTGGTATTGATTGGATTTCTATTTTCAATTTCCACTAGACGCGGATGGGCTAAGACCTTTCATTTTACCCTTAACTATGCTGCTCGTCTGTTCGCTCTTATGACTTCTGCTAGCAACTGGGCTTGGCGGTTTTTGCACTGCTCTGTTTATCTGAGATTTCTGTGGGTAGGGTTTATGGGATTCATCTTGCATGACTGCAGACGAGATAGTATGCGTCTTTGTTTCCCTGTTCCAAGTTGTGGCCATGTGTATTTCCGGAAGGTAGATATATTTTTGGTTGCTCGTGATGGTTGGGAGGTGGCTTTCTTTATCATTACTCTATCTGTTCGTTGTGGTTTTGTGCGCTTTGCATCTTTCCAGACCATAAGTCTTAGGGGTTGGGTTCTCTGTTTTCCTTTTACGTGTCGTCGCGGCAGTCATATGGTCTATGCACTTATCGGAACTCTAATAGATCCCACTAGTAACTTCACTGATGATGTCCACTCTTTAATGGTTTATTCTTTTTTGTCTTTGTCCATCCTTAGGCCAATCTCCATCATGGGTAGGAGACAACCTTGTAACCATTCTGTCAAGGGAAAGCAACAGGTTTAGTCTGAGGCCCGACCCAAGAAACGCAGTCGGAGGACATGACAAGAGGTTCTAGAAAATCTTACTGTAAACTATGTTATTGGCAATTCATCCACTGTTTGACAGGAATTTCATGGTTGGGAATGGGAAATTAATACTGATCCAGAAGATAATGATGTGGAAGCAGAAATTATGGATTTTATAATAGATCCTGGTAATACTCTGGGCCGTCTAACATTGTTTCAGCAGACTCTTCATACTTACTAGATAGTTAAATGCCTTTTGGCTAAAGCTATGCAGAGTTTCCCCCCTAATCAAGCGAGGATTGAGCCACAAATAGCAGATCTGCTACAGGACATTCAGAATCAGCTGAATCATATCAAAATCACCCAGTATCAGGCTACTGATTGGATTAGTAGAATTGATGATCGTGTGGGCAGAATTGAGAAACAACTTCAACAACTGCAACAAGTAGATATGCTTGGATCCAAAGTGAAGGATCCAACACCGATTGACTCCTCTGATGGCTAGTTGTTTTAGATTTTACTCATGGTTTTTAGATGCAATTTTGTTTTCTGTATGGACATCTTTTAGTCCCACAACTTGTAGATATTCGCGTCAATGGTCAGGTAGTTAATGAGGCACATGGACGAATGAAACTGTTCAATTTTGGTTTGCTTTTAACGCTTTAACGTGGCCAACAGACCTGGTTTCCTACAGGCAGGTTGAGGCCATAGACTGAATTTTTATATTTTGTAACCTACTTTCAAATTATAAATAGAAAATAGCGAGGTACTACCAAATTCACAAAAAAAAATATAGTATATTACTTGTATTATGGTGTGATACTTCAAAACTTGTTTGTAAATAGTGTTAGTAGGGATCACTAATTTGCCTTTGAACTTGTATATCCCACATTTTACTCTATATATGTCTTTGCACACGAAAAAATTATTGTATATTTTCGTCATTTTCATTTAAAAACAAGAAATTGGCTTGAATTTTAATTATTTTTAATATAAGACATGATAAATTTTATATTTTAAATCTTATTGGGAAATCAAAGTGATCATAGTAATGGTGACTTTGACAAAGATAATAAATCAAAAATATAATTATTAAATGAAAAAAATTAATAATATAATTATATAAATTGATTTTTTATTCTTTTTTCTTTTCAAGATGCAGTGGTTTTCAAGAGTTGGCCTACGGGTTAAGAAGACCCGATTTATAGGAATCTAAGCCATTAAAATTACCCGCAGATCCCTACTTAGGGGAATTTAAGCCGTCAAAGTCACCCGAGGGTCACACCTTTCATGGGCTGCACCACCATTTATACCGGACTCCAGTTTATACATGTCTCCTCTCCCTAGCACAGGGCATAACCGACACATAAAATTTGATCCTAGATAGCCTTCTAACAAGGCCCACCTTGAGCTTCGTTGTGCTACGTTTTTTGAAGGTTTAGGGTTTCGAGTTGCTGGTTAGAGGGTTTGGTGGCTTCGTCTGAGCGATGTAGCAAGCTCTGGCAGAGGGTAGGGCACTTCTTGCAGAGCTCATGAGATGTGGGTCAGCTCTGGCCAATCATATGAGACGAGCGAGGGCCAATGGGGCCCCTGCTTACAAACAAATAATTCTAGACAAGGGAAA
This sequence comes from Pinus albicaulis, assembly GCA_034641835.2. Taxonomy (NCBI): domain Eukaryota; kingdom Viridiplantae; phylum Streptophyta; class Pinopsida; order Pinales; family Pinaceae; genus Pinus; species Pinus albicaulis. Next base: position 88,310 of record JAXQQM020081232.1, read on the forward strand.
AGGCCCAAGCGAAGGAGTGCAGATTGTTGGTTCAGATACTACAGGAAAGGATGATGTGGGCAGGAAGCAGAAGACCAACGGGTTTACCAAGGAGGCATAGGGTCAAAGGCGATCAAGTGGGATTAAGATAATGGAACGAAAAGACGAAGATAAACCTACTCCCGAGCTGGAATCTCTTGGGACAGCAGAAGGGACAAAAGCCACAGTAGAAAACCAAGCCCAAGCCCAATAAGGCTTGGATCCATCACGATTTGCGACAGAAGGTAAAAAGAAGGTGGAAAATGGGCGTTGTAAACCAAAAACTTTAGAAAGTCTTCGGGTCATCATCACATATCCAGAAATGCAAGATTATAGGGACCATATGTTAATACACGCACTGATCTGCAAATTTATGGGCTTTTGGCCAATAGAAAAAGCCTTATGCCTTTGGATAAAATAGCAATGGAAACCTAGAGGCGATGTCCAGATCCATCTTGGAGCTAAGGGTTTCTTTACGGTTGTGTTTGCAAACCTGGAAGATAGAGACCGTATTTTTGATGGAGGACCCTATTTCTATGCTTCGGCAGGTCTATATATGAGACCATGGAAACCCAAATTTGCCCCAGAACAAGAAACTTTTACTCATGTACTAGTATGGATTCGCCTCTTCTCTCTCCCCATTCACTACTTGAGGCCCTCGGCGCTTGAACAAATTAGTAACAAGCTGGGAAAGTTTGTCCAAGCCTCGGAGGCCACCCTGTAAAAAAGGTATACCTCCTGTGCACGAATATGTGTGGAAATGGATGTTTCAGAGGGCCCTACACGAAGGACTGTGGCTGGAATTTAGGGATGAAGTTTTCTTTCAGGTCATCAACTATGAGAATATTCCCTTTTGATGTCGCCGATGTCATGAACATGGACACCTATTCAGGGAATGCCCTCTGAATAAGAAAACATAAAAAAGTAAGGAAGGAGCGGCTAAATACCAGGAAGGCTTCACCTGTCCCAATGGGAGACAAAGAGCAAACCGAAGTAACCAGCCTAAAACAACGATATCTAGTAAAGGCACTGGCAATGCTTTTGAATTTCTGGGAGCCAAAAATGATATAGCAGAATACTCCCATCAGCTAGACTCTCAACCAGATTCAATGGGAACTACATAGCAGGGGAACCTAAGCCCTAACATGTATACTATGGAAGAGACCCTAGAAGGCACAAGACAAGATGAAGATGTTGAGGGAGATGCAAAAATGTTAATAAGTGAAGCAAGTATGGAAGACCTAGAACTAAGGGATATCATGGAAAGAGAGGGTATGGAGCTGAAAACTATGGTGGAACAATGGAAGGAAAGAGGATTGGAACACATCCCGGCAGCGAAGATGGAAATGTAAACTTCCTATTTCTGGCTCAACAAGAGGCAGAGAGCAAGGGCCAGAAGAGAGGGGACAAAGCGACTAAACGTCTAGGAATCAAAGTCCAAGGACTGCATCAGACTAACCGAAAGGCCTACTCGCAAAAGGGGAAGATGATCAAACAACGAAGCTCTCCAGGAACTAGGTCAAATGCTTCTAAACTCAGGTAAGATGAAATCCCTGGAGACTTTCACCTCCTCTTCTTAACTTCTTATGTTTATCATGAAGATCTTATCATGGAATATTAGAGGGATAAATAGCCTAAGGAAACAAATACTTCTGAATAAGAAAGTGAGAAACAAAAACCCAAATATGATCTTTCTACAAGAAACGAAATTCTCGAGTAAAAATATGCAAGAGATAAGCAGGAAAATCAGTAGGAGAATGGAATATATAGAAGTTGAAGGATATGTGATGGAAGGAGGATTTCCAACCTTTTGGAACCCCCACTCTTTTCATCTAGTTAATGTAGAAGCAACAAGATCTTATGTATCTTTGGAGATGCAAATTATAAGAGAACCTGGTACATATCTATGTACCAATTTTTACGAGCCCAAAAGACTAGAAGATAAGCTGCGAATTTTGGACCACCTTTCACAACTGCAACATAGGCACACTCGTGTTAAAGGGATCTATGGGAGAGACTTTAATATGATCACCTCGTTAGGAGAGAAGAAAGGGGGGTTGAGGAAGATTAACCGGGATGTGGAGGCCCTCAGATACTTCATTAGGACAACCAGGTTAATCGATATTTTCCCTAGGAGCAGGTTGTACACCTGGAATAAAAAAACGGGAGGGGACAAGTAGATTGCATCGAGACTCGACCCCTTCCTCATAACAAAAGACATCCTATTGGCAGGAGTAACAGTGGAGACAAATATTATCCCAAGTGGGGGCTCCGACCACTGGCCCATCATCCTAGATGCTTCCATCTTGGGTACTCCAAAGAGCCGAGCCTTCAGGTTTGAAAAATTCTGACTAGATCACCCTGATTTCAAATCAAAAATTAAATAATGGTGGCAAGAACCCCTAATGATCAGAGGTATGAAGATGTACCGTCTTCCATAAAAGCTAAAACATATCAAAGCCAGACTTATAACCTAGAATCACAAGGTGTTTGGAAACATCTTCAAGGAGAATTTAGCCTTGGAGGAACAAATGGAATGGTTGCATAAGGACTGGATAAATGAGGAAATTTCCCAGGACTCCAAACAAGTTGAGCAGTACCTCATGTCTGTAAGAGGAGATCCTGTGGAAAAAGAAATCTCGGGTCTAATGGCTTAAGGAAGGGGAAAAGAATACTAAATTTTTCCACAGATTAGCTATGGACTACATATGAACTAATAAGATTATCCATTTAAAAGATGAACAAGGGAACTCTTATGATTCCCATAAGGATATCTCTACCCTCTTGGTAGACCACTTTGCTCACATTGCCACAGAACCAGATATGGACAGGGAAGAGGCCATCCGAGAAGTGGCTGCCTCCATTCCAAGGATATTATCAGAGGACCACAATATAAATTTGGACCACCCTATATCTATGGTTGAAGTGGAAGAAGTTGTTCAGGAGATGCCAAATGGTAAGTTGCCTGGCCCGGGTGGCTTTACCATTGATTTCTTCAAAGCTTGCTGGGATACTATGTAGAATGACATCTAGGAAGTGGTTGAAGATTCTTGTAAAACCTCTACTATCTGGAAATCCCTCAAATCTACTTTTATAGCTTTGATCCCCAAGGAAGAGGCGGCCTGTTCTCCGGCGAAATTCTGCCCCATAGCCCTATTCAATGTTCTTTATAAAATCATTTCTAAGGTGATGGAAAATAGATTGAAGCATATCCTCCCACTGATTATCTCAGAGGAGCAATCTGACTTTGTTGAAGGTAGACAGATAATGGACAACATCCTTCTGGTACGTGAGATGATTCACTCCCTTCAGTCCCAGAAAAAAGCTAGAATGATAATCCAGCTTGATTTGTCTAAAGCTTGTGATAAAGTTAGCTGAAGATACATGGAGGTTTTCTTGGAAGCTTTTGGGCTTGGCCAACGTTGGATAAGTTGGGTGATGGCTATGGTTAAGTCCCCGAGTTTTTCTATCTTGGTTAGTGGAGCCCTTACTAATCCCTTCTCTCCCTCCAAGTGCATCCAGCAAGGTGATCCAATCTCCCCCTTTATTTTTGTCATTCTCATGGAGGGGTTAAGCTGAATCATTAAAACAACAAAGGTAAGAGCTGACATTGTGGGCCTTAAACCTCTTCAAACCAGCCCAACAACTACCCATCAACAATTTGTGGATGATACGACGCTCCATGGAATTCCTACTATCCGATAGGCCCGGGGATTCAAATAAATTCTAAACCTATTTGGTCGAGCTTCTGGTATGGACTTGAACCAAGACAAATCTATGATTTTCTTCTTCAATACGCATGTTTTTGTTCAGAGGAACCTCACGGCTATCCTTGGCTTTAAAAGGAAAATCCTCCCATCCAAATACCTAGGCATTCCCCTAACGGACAAACCATGGCAGAAGATTCACTGGGAGAAACTACTCTCCTCCCTAGAAGAATGTGGAAACTATTGGACAAATAAAGCCCTAAATTTTGTAGGAAGGATGATCATGACCAAGGTGGTGCTGCAAGCTATCCCGCACCTAAGGGAGTCCTCTAGAAAATTAGGGACGTCCAACGGACTTTCCTATGGTCTAGAAAAGCTGGAAAAAAGAAGTGGGCCCTGGCGGCATGGAAGAAGATGTGCGAGCCTAATATCCTGGGAGGTATGGGTCTTCAAAACCCAAAAACTATTAACAGAGCTTGTGGTGCCAAGCTCTAGTGGAGATGGCTTAAGGAACCCACTACCCCTTGGGCGATGCTCTGCAAGGCCAAGTATGCAGAGTATTGTCGTCCCACTAACCTAGTGAGAATGTGAGGGGTGATCTCTGGATCCCCTCTTTGGAGCTTAGCGTGGGCTAATAGAAACATCATCCAAGAACACTATTTCTGGGAAATCTGGAATGACCAAATGCCTTTCTTCTGGGAATATGCCTGGAAAAAAATTCCTAATTTGGAGAGCCCAGAGTATCAACTTACTCAACAAATTTTTCAGAGGCTAGGAAAAATGAAGGTACATCGCTACTGGACCAATGATCACTCGGACCCTCAATAGAGCCACTAGGCTTTGGACCTCCCCTCCCAAGATGATAGAGTTGTGAACCAACTGCTTTCTCTGCGTCCAAGGGTGGATAAGAGAAGAGTGCGTAGCTCACAGGAGGATGATCAGCTTCGGTGGGGAAATATGGAAGGAGGAACTTTTAACCTCAAAGAGGCGAGACACTACCTAGAATAGAGGGATTTAGAAGAAAAAGTACACTGGCATGGCAATGTATGGGATTCTATCTACTAGCCCAAGATCAAAACTTTCCTTTGGCTCCTAATGAATAGGAAAATTCTCACCTTGGAGAATTTACAGAGGAAAGGGTTCATTGGCCCATCACGATGCTGTCTGTGTGGGGCTGAGGAGGAAACGATGAACCACCTCCTGAATTTGTGTAATTGGGCCAACAATTTATGGGATTGGATGGTGGAAATTTTTCGGCAATTAGATAGAAGCAGAGGCTCTATACAAGACAACATCGCTAGGTGGAGGATTAAGTATACCAACCAGGAAACTGTAAACCTAATTTGGCATCTCGGCCCTGGTTTCATCGTTTGGTCAGTTTGGAAGGAAAGGAAAAAACGAATCTTCCAGGATGAGGTACGCCAACTTGACCGAATTAAAATTGAAATCATGAAGAATATGAGGGAAACGGTTCTTACGAAGGTTAAAGGGGATCACAATGACAAGCCTTCGACTAGCGAGAAACGCAATATGACCCTGTTTGGGATTGACAACACAATGAGCACAAGTCTACCTCTACACCATCCTAAGGCTCCTCCTTCTCTTCTATCCTAGCAGCTCCCTCACCTAGGTTACTGTAAGCTGAATTTTGACAGTGCTTCACGTGGAAATCCAGGTCTGTTTGGTTTTGGAGGGGTAATCAAAGATGAAAAAAAAGCGATCAAGCATATCTATAGCAGGCCGCTGGGAAAAGCTACTAATAATGAAGAAAAAAATTCTGCGCTGGAACAAGGCCTGCGAACTTTGGTTTGGATGAATAATGGAAATGTAATTGTGGAAGGGGATTCTCTGTTAGCAAATAATGCGGCTAAACGCCTGTAGAATGGTTCAGAGCCTAGTAGGGTCACTAAGCACTAGTGCCTCTTGAAAGTCACAACTATTATCTCTGCCCACATCTCCAATATAAGGGGTATAGTGTTTCAAGCTATTCGGCGCATAACAAACTCTCTGGCGGATGTTCTAGCTAATCATGCGGTGGACAACCTTGAGGTCGTTCTTGACACCTACTAGCAGGATATGACACTTGAAAATTTGAGAGAGGAGTGCGAATAGATTTCCGTCAAGGACCTGACTGGATCGTTATGCAGTGAGGACAATTCACACGGAATTGAACATTAATGTTAGATGAGGTCCCATAGAGATTTTAATTCAAGGCAGTGGTATCAGTGCCCTTTATCCTTTAGTAAGTGTGGGAGAGCGTGGGATATTTATAATAGCGATCAGGGACAGTACACCAGGACTGATAATCCTATGATGTGTCAAAATAAAATTATGAGAGTGCATGGCAACCCTTACGAGACAAATCAAATGGGGCAGAGAAATATCCCCCACTTGCCTTCGGAACAGACTGTCAAAAGAAAGGATGGGATAGGGAGGTCGTTTCATTCCAAGGATCAACATAACAGTATTCAGATTATAAATAATGAGATGGGTTGTAAAGGTGAGACCATTGGTTTGGTGTAGACTATCCTGAAACATGCTCCCAAGTTTCTTGATTTGCTTCTTTGCATTAGTGAGTCGGGAGAGAAAGGATGGAATCGTAAAATGGCCAAGCGCACCCTACGTAGCTCCAAGGCAGCCCTCGAGGTGCAAGAGGCGGAGGCAGGCTTCAACAGTTCTGTTTCCCGAAAGGGTAAACATAAAAATGAGGCGCTGTATGTTGAAGTGGCCAAATCCAGTGAAAAGATGGACGAAAGGGACATTCGAGAGGAGGTGGATTGGATTACTAATGCTGGTACTCCGACCACCAGGTCCACGTAGTTTCTGCAACACGCAAGAGGCGACACACAGGGACGATTACCAGGTTGGCACCCTCGCGTCTTCTAAAAATTTGGCCAAGTTGGATAGCTTGGAAGTTACTCTGAAATTGCTGGTCGAGGAGATGAGAGCTCAGTCTAAGCGTCTCGAGGGGTTCGTAAGGCTCTTTGAAATCTATCTGAAACATGTGCTGAAAATTTCGATCCAGCTGCCTGAGGAGAACAACAAGACCAACATCATTCGTCGTTTCAAGCCCAACAGTACACCTAGTCGAGAGGACACTACCAGCCCAAGTGCAGGGGGTGATCTTAAAGAACAGAAGAGAAAGAGTAAGGATTAATTCCCTGCCTTTTTGTCCTTCTAAGCGGGGGCGCTGCTAGTTTTATGTTATGTCGTTTTATTTTGATGGCAACTCGGTTGGGCTGGCCAGTTTTCTATATCACCATCGTGGAAGAGGATAAACTTTTGTAATCTGCTACAATATGGTTCCAAGCCTGCGACGACTTAGTAATGTGCCCTGTCTGCATCTGTTGAAGCACTCCTCTGGCCTGGCTCACAAGGTTTCTTTTTTTGTTCTGTGACACACAAACCCTTTTTGTAACACTATGTACTCTATTTTATCTTTAATACAATTGTTGATTTCCAAAAAAAAAAAAAAAACTAGACCCACCCTCAAAATATTGTGCTATAAAGACTTAACTTTTAAATTGCAATTTTTAATATAAATATAAAATATAAATTTATTTTCAAAATATTTTTAAAATAAAAAATTAATATAAATAAAAAAATAATTAAAAAGTTTTTTCTTTACGAATATAATTATTCAATAAATTGAATGTTTTATTGCAAATCCATTGCAAGTTACATTGCTATATAAGGACGGTGTAAAGGGATATGGGAAACATGGCAGCCATAGAGATTTATTTAATTAACAAGGGATTTATTTAATTTATAGTTTTTTATTTATTTATAATAAGGTGGTTTAAAAGGATATGGAAAGCATGGAAAAGGAAGAAATTTATTTAATTAAAAGAACGAGTTAATTCTTTTTCTGATTTAATAAGATTTGAGCTTTGCTTTGCCTATTACTTTATAATAAAACGATCAATTACTTCATAATAAAGCTATCACTAATTGAACAACACCCAATAACCTTAATAAATATTATTTTAATAATAACTAAATAATATTTAGTATAAATTAATATTTATTAGATTTTTTTTCAATATACTTGGAATTTAAAAAACGAAAAAAGGATAAATATTATCGGGATTAAAATTTTTGAAATTGAATTTTTAATTTTTTTAAATGTTTAAAATTTGTGAATACTTATGTAAAATGGATAAAAAAACCAATTTAGAAGAAAATATTAAATTATTTTTTATTAAATTTTTATATTTAAATAAATCTATATTCAATAGAATTAATAATTAATTATGTTTTATAATAAAAATTAGTTTAATCATATAAATTAAATGATTGGTAAATGTTAATAATAAACATCAATTGATAATTTATATTTATATATTTATTCATAACACATTTCACATTATTAAAATTAAAAAAACAGTAAAAGTAGCTAGACTATAATTTTATTTTAAATTATTTTATTAATTGTGTCTAGAGAACCTCTACAACCGAGTATGGGGTAGGACTCACGTAAAATTATAACTAGAAATAAATCATAACTAGAAATTGCACCAGATGTTGCAAAGGAAACGTCGTAAGTCATAAATTCTCTAAGCATCATGTCATACAAAAAACCATTGAAGATAAAAATTAGTAAACAAAATGTTATTTAGTTGTCTTAAATCATAAGAAGCAATTCCATGTGAGATATTAAATCTTTGAAAGTTTCCATTGTGGCATATATCTAAAGTGATAATTCATTCACCAATGGAGAAACTCTTGGAGGTCCTTGTGACCCAATTAAAATTTTTTAATCCTCGCCACATCCAAAAGCCTCAGGTAACAAACCATTAAAGCAAAAACCACGTGAGAAATTGTTGGGTCCTTTATTTTCAGACATATAATGACAACTTGAGCCACCTGAAATTTGAGAACCATATTCTATTTTTTTGTGGAGCATAATGATACAAATTTTCACCATACCAAGTAGACAAACAACCTGGAAGCATTGAACGAGTGTCACATGATTTCTAGGAATATTAATACTTGAACCCTATTAAATATTGCTTAATGGAAGAAAAAATGAAACTTTGAGACTCTTTTTCGTGTGAGCATGTTTATACTCCCCCGTGCTTTATTATTATTAATAGGAGCGATTCAATGTGGCCATGACCTTGAGCTTTGTGAACAAGAGTTGGTGTTGTATTATTTCTATATGTTACAGTAGACAAAATGTAAAAGTTTTTTGACAATCAAAAAATTTACCTGATGATGCCTCCATTTCATCTGGGATTAATGAACCAATAATGTTTCTCCACATGATTTCAAATCCTCATTTTTGGCCAACATTTATTTTCTCATCTAAATCCATAATTAATAACTTGATATGCTTATACTTCTTTTTGAATTCGATACTCTGTGTACGTTGAAAGGTACAAATGGAATAAGCACAAATGGTTGTCTTCATATTATGTATTTAATTCCATCTAGTAGAAATGTATTGTTGTGTTCCTATGTCAATCAACCAATGGAAGACTATCATAATAAACAAAATCATCAAATAAAAAGGATGAAAAATCATATTTTTCGAAACACAACTACATTGGAAACTTTTGTAATTATTCCGTAACTATGGGGTATTTTTGGATATTTTTTCCATGCATCTTAGAACAATGTTCTTACAGAAAAAGAACCCCCAACCTTAAATAAACAAATATATGCATCAATCCCCAATCTAATTTATCTTTACAATGCACATAATGCATCCACTGAATAAAATACAGTGCCTATGAAATACAATACAATGCCTAAACCTCTCCCTGATACGATACACTGTCATGAAATTAATACTAGTGAAACTCAAGAGTAGCTCGATATCTGTGAATATTTAATTTTTGTACTAAACAATAAAACTTTGCAATTTTTTAAGTCGAGGTCACCCTATTTTAAGTATATTACAATCTCAATTGGCAATTTTGATAAGCAATGCAATGTAAAATATACATCCACATTGGAGGATAGACAGAGGCAGGCTCTGCAACTATCTACGGTAGGGTTCCTAGCCTTCTTGCAACGGCGCCGCCCTCTGCAAAATTCTCTGCGTTCGTCCCTCGTGCTAAGCCATCAACCTGCCATTGCATTAGCTGATCTTCCCTCATGGAACCGTCACAGGGGGGGCTCACAAAGCCTACCCCAATGTCAACGCGGCGGTAATCCAAAAGCTTCCTTCTGACACAAATCAACCTCCTTCTGGCAATGCACAGAGCTTTGTCACAGGCAAAGAACCGCTGGACAATACTCAGCACAATCACCCTCCTGGGCAAGAATTGGGTGGGAAAACAGACAAAAATGTGGATTCAGCGGACACCACAACAGTACCCAAAGCTACCTCTGCCACCTGCAGGCCGATCACTTCAGAACGCCCCAAGATTGAACTCCCAAGCCATCATATCAACACCTACATCCAGTACATGAGAGACATTGCGTTCATTGGAAAATTCGTGGGTTTCTGGCCCACTGAAAAAGCCGTACATGGATGGATCAAGTCCAAATGGAAGCCGAAGGGTCACGTTACGCTTCAACTTGGACCTAAAGGGTTCTTTATTTCTGTTTTCAACTGTCTTGAGGATAGAAACTGTGTCATGGATGAGGGCCCCTATTTTTCCAACTCCTTAGGCCTCTATCTGCGAGACTGGATTGAACGATTAAACCCAGATAAAGAAGACATCAACTGGGCACCAGTATGGATCAGGCTCTATTCTCTGTCGCTGGAATACTGGGATGAAGAATCCCTCAAAGACATTAGAAATGGCCTCGGAGAATTCATAAAGACTGCAGAGGAAACCAAGCTCCGGCGGTATACCTCCTACGCTCGAATCTGTGTCTTCATGCATCTAGCACATGCCCTTCCAAACTCGATAAGTCTCTATCATGATGATTTTGAATGGGTGCAGCCTATCGACTATGAAAATGTGCCTTTTAGATGCCATAAATGCCATACCCATGGTCACCTCTTTCGCGACTGCCCTCTGAATGAGCCTCCCAGTAAACCCTCTACGACTGCCTCCTCCCCTGATGCAGAAGGTTTTACTAAAGTACAGAATCGGCGACACCATAATAAGAAATCCCCCCCTTTGAATTCCAAATCCCCCTCACAAGCTCCTGATCCCCCATCCACCAGTAATAGATACAAAACCCTTGCTAATCCTAACTCTGAAATCCCTCAACCAGACTCCATACTCCAACCCCTGCCAAACTCGCCGCCTGGAACTAACACAGGACCTTCCAATAACATGGAGGTGGACATTTCCGGGGTTGATACAGGCCAACCCAGTCTTATGGAGGATGAATCTGAAATGGTTGATATTGGAGAACTGGACATCTTCACTCTGGAGCAGGCATGCAAGAAAAAGGAGTTTGATCAGATCTCTGAGAAACAGATCAAGAACCTAACCGTGGCCCTCATCCGAGCGCAGCAACATCAAAAATCCCTAGGTATTCAACAGGGAAGCCCATGGGATGGAAATAAACTCTTTAAAGATTCTAAAAAAAGAGGAAGGAAAACCGATCTTCAAAGGACTATCCTCCTTGGGGAGCTGCTCATGGAATCTGGTAGGTATCCCAAACTTACCAAGTTCTTTTCACCTCGTGAAGATAGTTCCCAATGAAACTCATCTCTTGGAACATAAGGGGTCTTAATGGCCCCTCAAAACTCCGTATGATCAAGAACTTGATATAGTTGGAAAGACCTCAAGTGTTTTTCCTGCAGGAAACTAAATGCACAAGTACCACCCTAGGCCCCATTCTCTCAAGGGCTTGGCCTGGCTGTCAGTCTGTTGCAGTCGATGCCTCCAGAGCCTCAGGAGGACTCGCCATTGCTTGGGATCCGCATGTCGTCTCAATAAGTGACGCCCATGCAGCTAATAACTTAGTCCAGGCCTCTTCTCACATTCATGGAACTAACCTACATGGGCATCTTACCAATGTTTACTTCCCTCAGGATATCGACAGGAAAATTGCTCTCCTCAATACGGTAGAACTACTCAACTCTACCAGAACTCATCCTCTCTATATCATGGGCAGAGACTTCAACATGATAACTAATTTAGATGAGAAAAGAGGTGGTCACGCAAAGCTTGAGGCGGACAGCACCCACTTCAAAGAATTCATACAACGAAATTGGTTGATTGATATCCCCTTTGCAAATGGCACACACACCTGGAATAACAAAATATCGGGTTCGCAACAAATATCCTCCAGACTAGATCACTTCCTACTATCTGACAACGCTATTCACATCGGGGGTGACTTTCAGACCTCAATCTTCCCTTTTTTAGTTCATATCACTGGCCCATCTCTCTCAAATGGTCTAGACCGGGGGACTCCATCAAAATACCTTTTCTCTTCGAAGATTTCTGGCTCACTCACCCAGGATTCAAGGAAATGGTCCATTCTGCCTGGAAAGCATTCACCCTACCTCCAGGCTCCAAGATGTTCCAGTTCCAGTAGCATCTCAAAGATCTTAAGGCTCGCATCAAATGCTGGAATCACTCCACCTTCGGTAATATCTTCCACCAACAAAAGCTTCTTGAAAAGGAAATGGCTGAACTCCAGCTTCATATCATCCAAGAAGGACGCAGTGAGACGATGGATATGAAAGAGCAAATCTTGCTCAAACAGTTGGAGGAAAGGAGGCAACAAGAAGAGATTTTTTGGAAGAAAAAGTCCAGAATTAGATGGTTAAAGGAGGGGGAATGGAACACCAAGTTTTTTCATCGTTCCACTATCCAACGCAGGATGTGCAATAACATTAGTTTTCTCCTTAATCAAACAGGAGAGAGACTAGAAGACCATCAGGCTATAGAAGCATAACTTGTCACTCATTTCAAATCGGTGCTGCAGGAAGACCAAAGCGATAGGAAGCCAATAATTAATAAAGTTCTGTAACACATTCCTAAACTTATCACGGAGGAGCACAATCAACTCTTACTGCACCCAGTCACGCTCTTGGAAGTGGAACGGGCCGTGGCCCAAAATAAAGAAGGAAAAGCACCAGGGCCAAATGGCTTCACCTCTAATTTATTCTATCACTTCTGGGACATGATAAAAAATGATGTCTGGCATTCAGTCGAGGAATCCAAGTCCATGCACTGGCTCCTCCCGTCTATCAATGCCACCTTCATAACTATGATCCCTACGGAAGACCAAGCTGCCACTCCTGAAAAATTCCGACCTATTGCACTCTGCAATGTCATCTACAAAATCATCTCTAAGGTCTTCGCCAACAGGCTCAAGCTGCTGCTTCCTCTGCTCATCTCACCTGAGCAAACAGGGTACGTAGAGGGTCGCCAAATCCTAGATGGCATTATCCTCACTCATGAGGTCATCCACTCGCTGAAACTAACAAAAAAGCTAGGTATGCTCTTGAAGATTGATTTATCAAAAGCTTTTGACAAACTTAGTTGGAGTTACATTCATCAAATGTTAGCTGGTTATGATTTCAGCCCTCCTTGGATCTGATGGGTCATGAGTTTAATATCCTCCTCCTTCTTCTCTGTCTTAGTCAATGGTATCCCCTCTCATCCCTTCTCCCCCTCTCGAGGCATTCTTCAAGGTGATCCTTTGTCTCCCTTTCTCTTTGTTCTTATGGCTGAGGGTTTAAGTCGCTCCATCAATCATGCTCTCCATTCGCAGTGGCTTCGGGGCATCTCAGTTCATGGAGCCCTAGCCATCACCCACCAAAAATTTGTGGACGATAATATGCTCTTCAATTTTCCCTCTACCCAAGAAGCCTCCGCCTTTAAAGGCTTACTGGACTTGTTTGTTGAGGCCTCGGGCATGATGGTCAATGCCTCCAAGTCGCAAATCTTTTTCTTCAATACTGCTCTCCCCATTCAGACTTGCATAGCTAGAATCCTTGGATTCTCCATCGCCAAGTTTCCAGCTAAATACCTTGGCGCCCCCCTGATTGATTCTCCTCTCAAGCACTCGGCATGGAAAAACCTCCTAGACAAGCTCGAGGCAAGATTATCCTCCTGGACCTTTCGTTCTCTTAACCTCCCTAGCAGACTCACTCTGGTCAAGTCAATTCTACAATCCATGCCCCCGTGTCTCTTTTCTGTTTTAGCAGCCCCCAAATGGGTCCTCAAGAAAATCAAATCCATTTAGCGCAATTTCCTGTGGGGAGCCTCGGGAAAAAACAAAAAATGGGCTCTGGTAAAGTGGTCAACAATTTGCAGGCCAAAGAATGCTGGTGGCCTAGGGCTCTGCGATCCCCAGCACAACAATGCCATCATGGGAGCTAAGATTTGGGGGCTTTGGTTAACTTCCCCTCTTCGCCCTTGGGCGAAGCTTTGGAATGCCAAATATGCCAACCACAAACCTACCTCAGAGTTCATCTCACTGATAGTAGCAGACGCAGGTTCATAGATCTGGAATGCTGCTAAACAACGCCGCCTCCTAATCCAAGAACATAGCTTCTGGGAGGTCTGTGATGGATGAACAACTCGTTTCTGGACGGACTCCTGGCAACAACAACCCAATCTGCTTAACACCATTAAGCTGCCCCTTCAGCCAGATATGATCACCCCTCTTGAAGCCACGGTTCATCACTTTTGGGAGGAGAACCATACTCAATACTACAGGCAATGGAAAATGGCAACCTAGTGTTTGAACCATCAAAAGGTACAGGCTCATCCAGCTCTGGAAGCGGAATTAATAAACAGGAAAATCAGATACTTTGACATGCAGGACATCCTTCGATAGGGTCACACCTCAAAAGGCAAGTTCACCACTCAGGAAGCCTACAATTTGTTAACACAGAATCAAGATCCCATTGATCCCATATGGAAAGATCTCTGGTCTCCATATCTGTGGTCGAAGGTCTCCACGTTCTTGTGGCTTCTTTTTCATAAGAAAATCCTTACCTGGGATAATCTTATAAAGAGGGGCCTTTCTTGGCCTTCCTGCTGCCCCAATTGCAACAGCCATGAGGAAACCATCCAACATCTCATGACTACTTTCCCTCTGGCTGCTTTCTTTTGGGAAAATATAAGCTCTAAGTGCAGGAGGGATGGTAGAAGCACCGGGGATCTAAATTATATCATCCGCCAATGGCTCGTTTCTCCCTACAGATGTTCTCTCCTCAACTCTCTCTGGAGGCTCATCCCCGGTCTCACTTTTTGGACCATTTGGAAGGAGAGGAATAAGAGGATCTTCAAGAACCAAGGCAGTCCGGAAGATATCCTATGGAACAACCTCTGCAGTAACCTACAGGAAACCATGGCGCTTCAGAAATGGCATCAGGACGACCTCCCGACTCTGCCAATTGAACAACGAATATGGGATAGTTGGCAGTTCAAGCTCAACCTTGATCTTGTGCCAACCAGCATTTGTGGCCCTCGGCAGGACACTCACAACAACTGGGTCCCTCCCCCTTCCGGCGTCATGAAGCTTAACTTTGACGGCGCCTCTAAGGGAAATCCTGGGGAAGCTGGGTTTGGGGGAATTTTCCGCGACCACAAAGGAAACCCTTTACTCATCTACTTCGGATCTATTGGATGGGACTCCAATAACTCCGCGGAGCTAGAAGGACTATGGCAGGGTATGTAGTTAGCTCAGCAACACAATTTCTTCCCCATCGAAATTGAAGGAGATTCACAAATTCTCATCAATATGGTCCATAAGCTTCTCTCAGGTTCCCTTCCATCTCGAGTTGCCGACAGCTGGAGACTCATGGCTAGGCTAGAGCTCATCGCTGGTTGGATGCAAGAGCACAAGGCCATCTGTCTCAAGCATACTAGAAGAACAGGTGATAAGGTGGTAGATCTCTTGAAAAAAAAAGGTGTTTTGAGTGCCCAAACTCTTTTAGCAGGGCCCCTTTCCAGTTTCAATGATAATAAACTCCTTCAGGAATGCACTCAGTTGGTGCACCAGGATTGCAAATCTCTGGATGCGGGTGTTAACTGCTGATATGATGGGAGTGAGCTGGCGGGATGGCACATGGCGAGGCCACATGGCCACCCGCAGGCTGCATTTAATCAACCTTGATGCGAGCAATTCATCAGGCCGTCACCCTACGCGGCATTTATGCCAGTGGGGAGGCCGAGAAGGCAAGCAATTCAATATGTATCCGCCTGGTACTTCACCCCTGTTCTGTGACTTGGTTTCACGGTTCTTGGACTGGTATCGCTGCAGCTTGGAGGACTCCATGCTGCTGCAACTCCGGCCCATTGGAATCAGGTGCTCTTCAGAAGCTGAGGTGCCTAGCTTCCACACTTATGTGGGCAGGCGATGCCATCTGGGTTGTTGCATTAATTTCCTCCCTGGGTTCCACTTTTCACATAGTCCCTTATGCGCCCCGCACTTCACTTCTTCGCTCGGTCTCTTTTCACCCTTCCCCCATCTGTTGCCTCCTGTCAATTCCGCTTTCTCCTTTCCCCTCTATGAAGCCATGCTGAGACTCGGGCATAGACTGAGATGCCGACGAGGCAGCTCCAGAGCCAGTCGGCGTCACTCTCCATTCTCAAGTTCTCCATCGTCTTCCTCTGAAAGCCTCAGTGACCACCATCCTCCTTCACGAAATCAAAGTGGAAGAGGCCGAGGGCGACGCTCCCCCTCCTCCTCCAGGCGTGGCACCTTGGTCTCACTGTTGCCTCCTGAATCCCGCTCCGCAGTCTCGGCTTCTCTTCATAGCCCTTCCGCCGCCATCTTTCACTATTAGTGCAACTCCAATCGCCCCATGGTTATTGCAACAGTCTCATTTTCATTCAAAGAAATTCCTGAGGAGCTTCCTGACCCCCCTCCGGTCAATTTTCTGGTTCCCCACTCTGTGGCTCAAGCTCCTCCACCTATGGACAAAGGCTCTTCATGCAAAGCAGGAGAATGCAGCTCAAGTATCCTACAGGACATGCAAACACAGGTTGGAGGTCATGAAGTAGGCGCAGATGCAGTTCAAAGCGGCCCGGGCCCTGACGACGAGGAAGGTTGCTGGTGCAGAATTGAAGAAGAATCGCCCTCGGGAGAATATGGACTCTAGCGCACAGGTATTTTCCCATGTATTGCCGATTAGTCTCCATGTCATTTTTGTTGTTTCTGGTAACTACAAGTTTTGGTATGTCAAAGATGGTCTCCTTTACTGAGGCAACGATAAAATGTTGTTCGATTCGGTTTCCCCTTGTGGGCGGCTTCGTTTTTTTGTTAAATTTTGGCATGTCAAAGTTGGTTTCCTCTGTCGAGGCAGCTCTCAAACGATGTTCGGGCCGGTTTCCCCTCGAGGGCGGCTCAATTTTTGTTATATTGTTGATAGAATGCCTCTGAAGGCCATGTACTAGCTGTATCATATGTTTCATTAATAGAATTAATCTTACCTAGAAAAAAAAATATACATCCACATTAATTTATTTTTTAATGCACAATCATCTCAACCACTATACATTGACATCGTCCTAACGAATCCCTCACACATTGGAAAATTATGGACTAACCTCCTTCATGAACCCCACTTTATAATACTAAATATTATTTTATGAGGCCCTACCAACCCATTAAAGTGCTTTGGAATTTGAACACCATGGAAATTTAATTCATCCACTTCCCCTTATGTATTTACCAAATCTTAAAGTTGACTCAAATAGATTAATACATTTTATGTCTTAGTGAAGTCCTTTTAATTTTTTTAAAAACCCTTTAATTATTATCTTAACTCAATTTTACATATTTAAAGGAAAAAAAAATGTTGACTAACGTAAATTAGTAAAAAATGATAATTTTTTAGTAACTAAATGAGTAAATATTAAAAAA
This sequence comes from Pinus albicaulis, assembly GCA_034641835.2. Taxonomy (NCBI): domain Eukaryota; kingdom Viridiplantae; phylum Streptophyta; class Pinopsida; order Pinales; family Pinaceae; genus Pinus; species Pinus albicaulis. The sequence goes on from JAXQQM020081232.1 coordinate 105,781, forward strand.
CCTATATAGTAATATTCCAACTGTTACTTTCATCTTGATGTTATCAATTTTCATCGTCATATAAGTAGTGACACATTACGTTTTGGGCAGAGAAACGCGTCCCCGATCGGGGTGCGCATCCTACGAGGAGGTAGGCACCTTTCTTGCCAAGTGGGAGGTCTCTGTCCTTCATGTCTTAATGAACCATGATGCGGTAGTCATCATAGTGCTCATGGCAGCATGCAGTAGATCGACAATCAATGTTAATTAAGGGAAGATAACCTGTGCTGTTAGGTCGGAGAAGGAATGTTTGAGTGAGAGTAGGTTACTTGATCTGGCAAGTTCATTTTGCAATACATTTTTTGTTTGCAGGGGATACTCTACGCAAGTGCAAGCGAACGACGACGGTGAGACCCTGTATCAGGCAAGCCGTTTTGCTGGGGTATGTAACTACCATTCTTCTGTCTATGATTGCTACTATAGTCTGGGCTATGTTTTTCTCTGTGAAAGCTTCGTTTATGTGGTTTCAGCTGGTTGATATTGGGTTTTTTGTTCCCCCTATTTGCCCTATTGACCCTTGTTTCCATGACCCCTATCACCACTCCTTCACTCCTTTCCATGTTTTGCATTCTGCAATCAGATGGGTCATACTGCAATGTTTTATCTTGTATGGGAGCAGCTAGATTGGGGGTTTTTTCAATACTCTGTTAATCTGGGTGCTCTCTTTGTTGTAATTCAATTTTCTATTCTGCCTGGATGTAGTAAGGAAAATACTATAAATTCGAAAGCTTATCTGTATCACAGGTATGGTTGTTTCGTTCTTACTGCCAACCATTTTCTTCATTCTGAGGCTGCTACCCAATATCCACATACTGTTGTCAGGCGGGTTGATTTCAATAGGTTTATTGTGCATAGGGGCTACTGGGCAAGGTGGGTTTTACAATTCTCTGTATATCTTAAGTCTAAGTGGGTTGGAATTACGGCTTCTATGTTGTCTAGATGCAGTAGGAATTTTTCCGTTAACAATTGTGCCCAATAATATCTCTGGCAGGTTTGCTTATTTCATACTGCTAGTGTTAGTAGGTGGATGACTTTTCATGTTCACTTCTCAGTGGATAAAATTGTCCTATTCAATCATTCAGTCAGTTTTTTCATATCTGGTAGTTGGGGTATGGCATTCTCTATTTCTTCTCGTGCCAGTAGTATTTGGGATTGGGTTCTCTGTTTGGATTTCACCTGTCTTTGAGGCAGTCACATGGATGCTGCGCTCACCTGCATTCTGCTCCACCCATATGATAATTTCGTTGCTGGTGTCAATAATTTAATGGTTTATTATTTCTTGTTTCTGTCTATTCTTAGGCCTATTTCCATCATGGTTAAAAGATAGACTTGTAACCATACTGATAAAGTCAAACAGAAGCAACTTCAGCCTAAATATAGCCTCAGAAAATGAGGTAGGAAGACGAGATAGGAGGTTTTACAAAACCTCTTTGCACACTATGATATGGGCAATTCATCCACTGTCTGGCAGGAAATTCGAGGATGGGAGAGAGAAATTGAAACTGATGAAGAAGATAATGATGTTGAAGCACAGATCATGGATTTTATCACAGATCCTGGTAATACTCGTGGCCATTTATCATTGTTTCATCAAACAATGCATACTTACTAGATCGTAAAGTGCCTTTTGGCCAAAGCTATGAAGATTTCCCCCCCTCATCAAGAGAATATTGAACCACGAGTAATGAATTTGCTATAGGATATTCAAAATCAGTTGAATCATATCAAAATCACCCAGTATCAGGCTACTGATCGTATCAGTAGAAGAGATGATCGTGTTGGCAGAATTGAGAAACAATTTCAACCACTGCAGCAAGTGGATATGTCTGGATCCACAGCTAAAGATCCAACACCAATTGATTCCTCTGAAAGCTAATAGATTAATTGTTTCCTCATGTTTATTAGATGATTTTTTTCTTTTTGAAAGGACATACCCTAATCAATAGACTTGTAGATAATCGAGTTAATACTCACCTAGTAAATGAAGTACATGGACGTATGAAAATTTTTCAATTTTGGTTGGCATTTAACGCTTTAAGGTGGCCAACAGACCTAGTTTTGTACGGGCAGGTTGAGGCCACAGACTGAATTTTATATTTTGTAACCTTCTTTTAAATTATAAATAAAAAATAGCGAGGCACTACCAAATTGACAAATATATATATATATATATATATATATATATATATATATATATATATCGAATTAAATTGATTTTTCCATATTTATATATTATAATAATGTGGAGACATGGTTCACCATCGTATATTAAATTATGAGAGAGAAGGTGACTAACATAAATCTCGTGCTTGACTTTGGCACTACATGGATTTCATGTATTCTTTGTTTAAGCGTTGAAAAAAAAGCAAGAGTTAAATTCTTTACCAGATAATTGGTCACAGGTTGTGTTGTCCCGGAAATAGTTAAAACCATTAGAAAGGTAGGGTAGGTTCTAGGTTTACTGATGCCAAAAAGGACAAAGGATGTGTGGTGCTTCCAAAGTGTATGATTTTAATTTATTTGAATGAAATATTCATATTCTTATAACACTAGTGCTCTCTCTTCACTTTTTATGTTACTCCAATAATAATAAATTAAAAATTTAAATAATTCTCCCTTACAAAACTCAACTACTACCTATCCATTACTTGGCCTCTTCCATCACTTGGGGTGGCCACATTACACTTACGTTTTGAGGTATGGATTCATCGACGTTACATGTAACATAACATTTTGTGTTATGGATTTAACCTGCATGTTATACCATAAGTTTTGTGCTATGGATTCATTAGAAGGAAGTGGAAGCCATGTTCCCAATCTTTCTAGTATACGAAAAATATAATTTCATATAGGAATTTGAAGATCAAGTGTGTTTAAACTTGATATGGGGATGCGGTGAGAGTTGCAAATCTAGATGGGTGAATTATCTCCTTAGCGGGGATATGGAAGAGTAGCTTATTATGGAATTCCGCAACAAAATTTCTAACAAGTATAAATTATGATTGTTCCTTTTTCCCTTGAGCTTGCTGGTTTAGATGGGCATAAATGAATTTTTATGGCATTTGTTTCTCCGTTTCGTTTCTGTTAGTGTCATTAGTTACATTCAGACAGCCAAATAAAAATTGTCTGTCTAACTGATTGATAGATCTGTGCTACATCGAGAAGATAAACAAAAGAAATTACTATGATTCGAGCAATACAAATGTATTTTCTCTCCTACCTCATAAAATAAAATAAATTAATTTATTTCACTCCATAATAAAAAGGCCACACCATAGCTAAATGTTATGTCTATCAATTAATTAAACCATAATACCATGTGATATTAAAGCGTATATGCATACAAACTGAAAGCAATGAAACCTCCGAAGATGTGTATTAATTTTATTTGGAAATTTCCCAAAAAATAGCACGAGCCCCTTGAGCTTACCTGAGCACAAGGAAATGATGAAGTTCTTCCCAGGTTGACTTTTTGGTTGCCTTCACTCCATGGAAACACTGCCATATCTGCAAAGAAGCATAATGAGGCCTTCAAAGGTGCTCTCAAGAACAACAATAAGAGGGCTAACAACATGAGGCAATTTCTGTCAAATTATTTGTTAAAAGCATAACAATAATAGGGCTGAGGAACATGAGGCAATTTCAAGAATTTTTTTGTTAAAAGTGTTAAAGATGATGCTAAGGCCTCGTACAATAACCTTCATAATCAGTGATTTCCTCAAAAGAAAACACATCGAACATGAAAAAGAATCAGAGAAAACTCATGAACAAACAAAAGGCACATATTCTTTTTCATTAAGAATAAAAATTCATGATGACCGTATAGAAGAAGCTTCATGCTTCTATTTGCAAGAAAAGTTAAGCATTCGAAGAGAATGGACCTCTAAACATTAAAATTAACAGAACTAATAATAACTCATCAAACGAAATGACGAAGGACTGGTTTTAATACAAATTTAACGTTAAGGAATAAACATTTCCACGCAATGGAAAAACAGAGGAAAATATAAATAATCATCTATCATATGTATATATATATATATAGATAAGTTTACTGTATGTAAATAACCATGCGAGGAATTTCTTCCCTTGCGAATATAATGAGAGTCAGAAATAATAGGATGATAGAACCGAGACAGTCATAATCAATACCCAACAAAAGTTTTCATACAATCATGTTCATATGAATTGGAAAAACCCTATGTTATGCTATGACGATAAAACAAGAACCCTTGAAAGGGGATGAATTGCACCTGTGGAATTGTGCCCCTGTGCCATTGAAGAAGTGACATTTGAAGTGGGTTTCATAGGCACCAGAGGCCTTAAAAAAAGTCATATCCTACTCGTATTAAAGCAATATGCAAGAAATAAGTGCCTTGGACTTTAATCAAAATGAGAAGAGACTAGAAAACCCTACCCTCCTTTGCATATAGAGAATCTACTCGACACTTAGAGAGGAATGAATGACGGTTACAGATAACATGGAAACTGTCACAATTCAAATCAATGAATAATAATAACCCAATCATCTAACAAAATATCGAATGGCATAGACTATGACACAAAGGGAGCTAGGGGAGTTGTTTTCAAAGAGGGACACTTAGAGAGTAATGAATGATGGTTATGATAACATGGAAACTGTCACAATTCAAATCAATGGATAATAATAACCCAATCTTCTAACAAAATATCGAATGGCATAGATTATGACACAAAGGCAGCTAGGGGAGTTGTTTTCAAAGAGGGACGCCTTACGTCGTAAATATAAATGTAAATGTAAATGTAAACATAAACACATAAACATTTAAAATGTAATGTTAAAAATTTAGCATTTAATCTAATGTCGGTCCTATTTAAAAATCAATCTAATTATTATTATGTATAAACACAATGTAAATTTAAAATATGAAGAGTTTTAATAACACTAAAAAATAGGTATTGTAGATAAATAAATAAAAAATAAACCATCAGTATGGTAAATAAATAAAACCTCTTTTTATAAATAAAAAAATAAATAAGCTAGAGGTATGGTAAATAAATAAAAATTCTTTCTATATTTACTCCAGAAACCTCTTTATATTTACAAAAACCTAACAAGAAGGTTTTATTTAGGTGAAGCCACAAGAAGGTTTTATTTAGGTGAAGCCAATGGGTCAGATACCATATTTATAAAATATATATGGTAAATAAATAAATATAAAAGAGGTATAAAGAGGTATGGTAAAAAAAACAAATATAAAAAATAGAATTACAAATCAACATCTAATTATATACCAAGCCTATGGGCCAAATACCATGGTAAATAAAAGAGGTATGGTAAATAAATAAAACCTATTTTTATATTTACTCCATACATTTTTTTTATATTTAAATAACATTCAAAAAAGAGGTTTTATTTAGGAAGCCTATGGGCTAAATACATGCAAAAAAATATTATTAACCCTAACATTAATACTAATATTAATATTAATATTAAATATAATATTAATATTAATACTATTAAATTTGATAAATTTGGACTAATACAGTATTAAATTTTTTATATTGTAATATATATTAATATATCATGATATATATTAATTTTAGATATATATATATGGGAGGGAAGAACAAAGACATAGAGTGATAAAGGTGGAGAGATAGGGGGAGTTACAAGAGATAAGGAATTAAGAGAGAGAGAGAAAGGGAGAGGAGTGAGAGAGGTATATAAGGGTAAGAGAGGGAGAGAGAGATATAAAGATGGAGGTTGGAGAGAGAGAGATAAGGGGAGAGGGAGGGAGATTGTGTGTGTGTGTGTGTGTGAGAGAGAGAGAGAGAGAGAGAGAGGAATAGGGAGGATAGATAGAGGTAGCAAAGAAAATGATAGAGAGGAAGGACGAGAGATAGGACTTGAGGGAAAGGAGGAGAGAGGGAGGCATATAGAGATGAAGTTTGAGAGGGATACAGGGAGGGAAGAAGAAATACATAGAGAGTGAGAAGTGGAGAGAGAGAGAGGGAGTGACAAGGGAAAAATGGAGAGAGAGTGTGTGAATTTTTAGGGGTTATATAAAAAGACAAAGAAGGATAGATCGAGATAAGGGGGGAGAGAAGGAGAGAGAAGGAGAAAGGGAGGGCTATAGTAACATTGTTAGAGAGAGAGAGCGATGGGGAAAGAGAGGGGATTGGAGGGAAGAGAGAGAGAGAGAGAGAGAGAGAGAGAGAGAGAGAGAGAGAGAGAAATTGATGGGAAGGGGAGAGAGAGAGATGGAGGGAAGAAGAAAGACATAGAGAGTGAGAAGTGGAGAGAGAGAGAGGGAGTGAAAAGGGAGAGATGGAGAGATATAATGTATGTTTAGGGGTGAGATAAAGAGACAAAGAAGGAGAGATAGAGGGCAGGGGGAGAGAAGAACAGAGTAATATAGTAGAGAGAGAGAGAGAGAGAGAGAGAGAGAGAGAGAGTGGAAAGAGGTAGCATAAGAGAGTTGGAGTTGGAAGGGGAGAGAGAGTGAGGTAAGAAGAAAGGCATAGAAAGATAACGATGGGGAGAGAGAGGGAGAGAGGACAGTAGGAGGGAAGAGAGATAGAAGTGGGGGAGAGGGATAGAAGAGGAAGAGGGTGAGAGAGGGAGGGAGAGGAGGAGAGAGTGATAGATAGATTGGAGAAAGAGAGTGTATGTTTTTGGGGTGATATAGAGAGAGATATGGAGATAGAGATATAGATGGAGCGTGAAGAGAGGTAACAAGAGAGAGATAAAGAGAGAGAGGGAGGAACACAGAGATTGATAGATATGGAGTGAGAGAGCATGTGTGCTTGGGGGGTGAGATAGAGAGACAAATAAGGATATATATATATATATATATATATATATATATGGGGGAGAGAGGGAATAATATTTCTTGCACTAGATCTATTGATTTTAGTGTAGAAGGTGATTTCTAATCCTATTTGATTTCTTGCAATAGATGCATTGATTTTAGTATACATGTTGATTTCTAATGTTATTTGTTTACTTGGACTAGATGAATTGATTTCAATGTAGATGTTGATTTAATTAGGTGTATGATAGTACATTAATTTTAAACAATGTGCATTTATTTCAATGTAAGAAAAAAACATTATTGACAATGTACATTGATTTTTGTATTATAGTAATTCAATATATTAATATTGGAGAGCAAGAGAGACAAGGGATGGTGTTTACTACAACAACTCGAGCTAAATATTTTAATGGTTTACGATTTAAACTGTCCTATTCATATAATCAATGAAAAGATGATAAAACTAAAAAGGTTGACATTAAGAATACAAGAAGAAAATACTTTGAGATTGATCACAATGAAGACTATTTGTAATTGACTACATTATTATTATTAGCATTTTCTATCATTCAATACTATTACCATTTTTGCTTTGCATTTAAAATTTGTATTTCATCATTTTTCATAGTTAAAGTTATTAACAATATTTATTATATAAAAAATGAGGTAACTAAGAAAATTTAAAATAAAAATGACCACATAGATCCAGAGTTGAGATGGATCTAGGCTAGTTATAAAATATTTTACCATATAAGTTAAACATATCCCTATTTTATTATTCAGATTTCTAATTTGTAAATAACCTTTGTTACAATACCATAACTTATCGATACTACATCTCCAAAAAACCATATAATTTTTTTCTTAATTAATCAATTAAATTAAAGGAAAAAAAAACATAAAATTTTTATGTATATTACGAGAAATAATTTAAAATATTATATAAAAACTAAATCAATATTATTCTTTTAAAAATTTTTAATAATTAAATTAAAATTATAAAAACTTTATCTTAAAATAAACTTATTAATATAATTATTTATTAACAAATAAATAGTCATATATAAGAAAGGGATAACTAAATAGAAAAATATAAACCATAATTCTGTACCAATTATTAATAATAAAATAGAGTGACAAAATAATTGTATTTGATGAGAATTAATGATTACTTAAGTATAGTACGAGAATTAATGATTATTTATAGTAAAGTTGACGTATGATTATAATGAAGATGATGGGCAAAGACAATAAAATAATTTTAAGATAAAAGAAAAAAATAATGAAAAAGTTTAAGGAAATTAATTTGGAATTAAGGAATTCACAATAAAAGAGGGTTAAAAATGATAGTGGGAGGAAATAATAAAAAATGGTAGAGTCAAAGAGAAGAATAAAAATATTAGGGTGGAAGATATTTAAAGTGGGTAGAGATTAGATATTTGGAAAAATGAAAATTAAGATGACGAATTTTAAGAACTTGTGGGGAAGGAGTGTTAATATATGGATTCGAGGAATTAATGGAAATTAAGAGAGATGGCTTAATAATAAAGGTAGTGGTTTGTAGGTGCATAAGTTTGTAGCTATCTTTCTAGTTGATATTAATAAGATTTAGGGTTTCATAAATGATATAAGTGGAGTAAAATTGGGTTGAGGCAATAAGTTTTGTTGGGTTAAAATAAATAATGTGTTTAGATATTTCAAAGTGTTAAAAAGTAAATAATTTCAATATGTAATTTTGGAGTGTATTAGTTATATGTTTTTTCGAATGGGATTTAAATAAATTTTTAATTTGGTTAGGATCGAGGATTGTATTAGGTTTTAAAATGGTTTTAGTATTTAATTTTTCTAAGATGTTTGAAATATGGTTGGAAATGTTATTGATGTAGGAAAGGGGAATAATGTCTATAGGTGAGGAAGAATAATGAGAGATTTTAGATTTAAAATGAAGGGTTGAGTGAAAATATATGCTAATTTAGGAGGTTGAATAGCTATAATGATAAGAGTTGGCAGGGGAACACATTTATATTTTGTAGTTTTGTAGTTATGAATAAATGCTTGAGGGTTTGATCAAGTTTGAAAAAGGTTTTAGTATTCACTTTTCTTAATATCTTTGAAATATGCTTGGAAATGTTATAGATGTAGGGAATGGGAATATGGGAATAAAGAAGAGTTAATTGAAAACATACTACATTACTTTGGGATATTCAATATCCATTGAATGTGGGTAGTAGATAATTGAATGATGTAATTGTTTTTGGAATATACATATTTAGGCTCAAAGCCATTATTTTAAATCTGATCGTGTTACTTGTGGGAATTGAACTACACTGAGATAGATCTCAATGATTCCTCCCAACCTCATGAAATAAATCAAATTGACCATTTAAAAATACATTTTATTAATAAATAGAAAACTATTATACAAAAATTTGAAATTCATTATTGAATTAATATTCAAGAATTTATTAACATATTTATTAGCATATTGGTTGTAAATATATAATATATTTTGCTTTAAAAACTACCTTTAGGAACTATTAATTTAAATCTAAATATATGATAAATAAATACATAAATTATAACAAATCTTACTCGATTTTCACGTATGTATAGCACAAAATTGTAATGTACGAAACCCATAGAATGGAAATAATATAAATTTCCATGGTTGGGAGTGAGCATGGTTTTAGGGCTGAAACACTGTAAGAAATGACTAAAATGACACACAATTACAGAAACATAATTATATTATGCACAAATGGTGTATGTGCACACACACTCACACACGGATTACAATCAGATTACTCTATTAAATAGAGTTTCTGAGATCCAATTTATTCCTAATTTAGAGAGAGAGGTTGAGAGAATTTCTCAACCATCACAAACCAACTTTTTAAATATGGAATGTAAGCATTAACTCCAACATCCCCCCTTAATGATTACATTACATTAAAATAACAAAATAATCAAGCTTATCAGTAGATGCTCCATCAAGTTGCCTCATAACCCTCAGAAAGGTGTAGTTGGCAAGTTGGATTCCCGAGTTCCCTTCCTCAACTCCCGAATCAAGGACCTCCCAAAGTCAATTACTGGACAACATCCCAATCTGTCGCATAACCTCATTAGGAAACCACTTCCATGTCTACCACTAATGAGGGATCCTTCCCTAGATCCGCAACTGCCATACTATCTGGACAACCATCCATATTGAGCCTTACTGCCACTTGATCTTTAAATACTGGCATTAGACACATAGTTGAACTGCTGGTTATTCTTAAAAGAGTTTAACAGGTTCACTCTCTTCATTGAATTCATCATCAGAATTCAATTGGTATTCATCTATGGTTATATTTGCTGATTCTTTCCCTTTTAACACATCACTAGCACGACTTCTGCAATTCCACGCTGTATGCCCAATTTTCCTGCAATAGTAGCATTCAATGTCACCTTTGTTTGCATTTTTCTTTCTCATCCTTGACTTTGTCCACAAGGCATTTTCTACATGAGAGTTCTCTTCTGCATCCTCCGGTTTCAGTCGCTTTTCCTCCCCGAGAAGTGCTGCAATTGTCTCTTGCAATGTTTGTGTAGACATTTGACTCAAAGTGAAAACAACATTACTATAACTTGAAGGAAGACTATTTAATAATATAGCTTTAGCATCTTCATCCTCCACCTTAGTCCCAGCTTCACTTAATTGTCTTAAAAGAGACATTAAATTATTTACATGACTGGACATAGATGTCTCCTCATTCATTTTCAGACTAAATAATTGCAGTTTTATGGAAAATTTTGCATTTGTAGATTTTACACCAAACAACTGAGCCAAATGTTCCCATATTTCCTTCGATGTTTTAGTAAGATCTACATGATGTAATTGCGAATCAGAAAGAGCAAGTCCAATAATAGACTTAGCTTTGTCATCTCTATTTTTCTATTCAAGTAACTCTTTGGCATCTGTAGGTGCTGCTTCTGAACCATTCACTATTCCCCACAAGTTTTTATTCATTAATTGCAGTTGTATTTTTACTTTCCATGAAGGAAAATTCAAACCACTAAATTTGTCTAACACCATAAAATCCATGATTAAAAGGAGCCAAAATAAAATACCTTTTCTAAAATGGCGAGAAAATCGAGTTTTTTTTTTTTCTTCTTCTGTTGCTCGCCCAGAAAGACTACTCGCAGGATTTAGATACGAATGTCGCTTCTTCAATACTCCGTTGTTTGACCGCTTCAACTTTGAATAGTACTTACACCCGAGAAGATTCAAAGGATCATCCGTAAAAACTAGAGCACCTGCGTCTGTGAAGGCTGGAAGCCGCCGATGGAAAATTAGCACACGACCATGTCGCTGTCGACTATTTTGCTGGGCTCCTTCAGGGCATTGATGGCACCGTCAACGTGCTTGAAAATGACGAAGGCGTATCCCTTAATCTTCCCTATTCTATTGTCTGTGATCACATGGCTTTTATCCAATTCACCGAAAGAAGAGAATACAGCCGCAAGCGACTGGTCGTTTGTCTCCAAGCCAAGACCATGCACGAATAATTTTTTGAGCAAATTGTTTTTAACAACGGACGAGCGCACATGATCCCGAATAAGCCGATGTTTAGTGGCCGCCTCTTGCAGAAGTTAGATCAATTGCCCGCCTCTTGCAGAAGTTAGATTCAATAGGACACCTGCTAACATTTATATTCCTATTAATTCCAGCAAACTTTCTCATATAATTTACTCCATCCAACTGTACACGATGCCCTCCTGCGCTGCGCTGGAATCTGAAACAAACGTGGCAATAGACAACCTACTGCTGTTCGAATTCACCAAAAGGACAGCGTGTTCCCAGAGATGGAAACCACACAGGCCATTCTGTGCTCTGATACCATGTAAGAAATGACTAAAATGACACACAATTACATAAACATAATTATATTATGCACAAATGGTGTATGTGCACACACACTCACACATGGATTACAATCAGATTACTCTATTAAATAGAGTTTCTGAGATCCAACTTATTCCTAATTTAGAGAGAGAGGTTGAGAGAATTTCTCAACCATCACAAACCAACTTTTTAAATATGGAATGTAAGCATTACCTCCAACAAACACGTAAAGCTAGCCAATTGCGATAAAAAAGTAACTCTTTAGCTCGAAAAGAACCAATCTACATTAAAAAAAATTCAATTGTAATAAAATTTTAATTATTTAGATAAAAAATTATATTTATTAATTTAATTAATATTATTATTATTATTATTTGTTAAGTTGTTTAAAAATTATTTTGAGCTTAATTTGTGGTTTGAGAAACTGCGAGTTAAAGACATTTATGTCATCTAAATCATTTAAAGATCACACAAATCAATAAATTTAACATCATGAAATGACTTAACAATACACTCCATCACCATCTATTTTACATCTCATAAACATTATAATTTATATTATTGAAAAATACTATAATATTCAAAAATTTCATAATAAATTCCAAATAAACATGTTCTATATAAAAACTCATGCGATAGTTTGCTTCAGTTCATTATAAATAAGGAAGGTAAGTTTTAACCATTTGGATGATAGTTTTAAAGGTAAATTTTGATAATAAAGGTAAGTATGATATTTAGCCATTTGGATGATAGTTTTAAAGGTAAGTTTTGATAAAATTATTAATCGCAATGTTGCCATTATATTTGGATATTTGTGGAGAAGAAATTCTCCTTGAGGAAAATTTCCATTGATTTATTCACTTTTTTAGAATTAGCTTTTCAACCATATTGAAAATGTTTAGGTTAAAATGTTGAGCATATTTTATTGTGTTTCATAGTTTTTATATCTTTCAAGTTATTTTAATCATTTTTTGAATATGATATTATGGTTTGTTATTCTATAAAGTTTAGATAAATATTTGTATTTAAATTTAAAATTGAAGATTTTAAGTACAAGATAACTATGTTTACTCATTTTTTTATCAAAATATACTATAAATAAATTGCTATCCGTTTTAAATATAATTTTTCACTAACCTCTTTTTTGGAGTTGCAGCGATATGCTAATTAGTTTAATTAATTTCTATATTTTGCAATTTTCAAAATTAACTTATTTACCACATCTAAATTTATAAAGGTACAATAACTAAGTCTATTTTGAATCATTTGATACTAGTAAATAAGGTTTTCAAATCCATAGAATTAAGGTTTTTAAATCCATAGAATTAAGGAAAAATATGTTATGCTCATCACATGTTCCCTAAATGAAAGGGTTTGTGATAACTTAGAAAAATATATTTCTTTATTAGATGTATTTTTGCTTTACGTGAACATCTTTTTTTAGATAGGAATATTTGAAAAAAAGTCATTAGTAAGTATAATTTGAATTTGGCCATTATTATTATCATAAAAAATTAGGTTCATTGATAAGTATAATTTTAATTTGGCTATTATTATTATCATAAAAAATAAGTTTGGGAAGTGTGTTTTCTTTATATAAGATTTAAAAAGAGGTAATTAATTAAGCATAATTTCACTATAGTGAATATCATGATATAGTAAAAATAGGTATTAACAACAATTAGTGTTTGAATTTATTTGATACATTAAGTATGAAGTGAAATGATGGAAACATTATATATATATATATATATATATATATATATATATATATATTCTAAGAGGTATAATTTAAAGAGATTATTTCTATAGACAACCCTTGAACCCCGAATAGATGGCCTATACCTCTACTTGGTTCTTCATCTAGCCACCCAATAACAAAAAATAATGAACTTACGATGTTTGAAAAGGAGGAAAGATGCATAAAAGAGAGCCTGTTGGGTATGCGTTATATTATTTCCATGACTAATCATGCACAGGGGGGTCATGGGGGCCTGATAGCGCCCCCTGTACATTGTGTTGGGTTCAACGTCGGGGGGGTCACAAGGGGGGCGGTAACCCCCCCTGTCGGGGTCTGGGGCAGTGCCCTCGAAAATTTTTTTGGTCCTTCTCTTCCGGTGGGCGGATCCGCCCATGAATTTGTGCATGGGTTTGCACATGGTTTTGGGGTACGATGGTTTTCGGCCCTTGGTATTTTGTAGATCCGGTCAAGGAAACTACGGTTATGTTCTAATCCAGGGTTAATGGATTGGGATTTATGTATTCTTCAGCATGTATATATATGTGTTGTAACACTAAAAGGAATATAACGAAAAATCAAACTGGTCGTCTCGATTTGGGATCCAGGAGAAAATCTCTATGTTTATCTATTTTATGTTTTATGCTCTTTCTACTGTTTATTTTTTGTTTTTAAGATTCGTTTTCAGATAGCTTATATACAGGATTAAAACCTACATTTGGTATCAGAGCTATTTCAGCTTCAAGGGGACACCTTTTCTGCTGAGGGGATTTTTTCTCGAGCCTGAGGTAGACCCTGTTCAGTTGTAGATCTGCACCAAATAAGATCTACAAGTGGGTATGTGTTTAGCCTATTTGGAGGTGTAGTCAATTGGATGAGTAAAAGACAATCTGTAGTGGCTATTTCAACTATAGAGGCTGAATACATAGCATCCACTCATGCAAGCAAGGAAGGGCACTACAAAAAGGACTGCAGATCTAAAGCTCCTAAGAAAGGAAAGGGATCTGATGATGCTCCTTCTGCAAAGGAAAAAACCACCTCGGATGAACGTGGGGATGTGTATTTGGGTTCTTCTTAAAATACACATGTAGATCATGAGTCATGGTTGATTGAGTTGGGTGCATCCTTTGACTTTCTGCGAGTATGAGAAGTATGATGGCGATGATGTCTTATTAGGTGATGATATGATGGTTAGAATCGTCGGACGTGGAAAAGTCAAGCAGAAGCTGCAAGGTGGAAGGATTAGAACACTTCCTGGTGTTCTGTACATTCCTGCATTGGACAGAAATATGATTTCTGTAAGCAAGATGGATGATGTAGGTTAAAAACATTGTTCGATAAAGATACCTGTAAGATGGTTCGGGGAGCACTGGTATTAGTGCGGGGAGTTCGGATTGGAAATATGTACAAGCTTCAGGGTAGCATTTTTATTGCTGGGTGAAATAGTTCTATGGTTCCCGAAAGTGGAGTGGAAAGCCTAACGGTCTCTGGAGAAAAGACCATAATATGGCATCAAAGGCTTGGACATATTGGAGATAAGGGCCTTCAGATACTGCATGGAAATGTTATGGTAGAAGGTATGTCTAATAGCTCTCTAGATTTCGATTTCTGCGAACATTGTGTATATGGGAAGCAGAATCGGGTGAGTTTTCCTTCTGGGGCTAAAAGGGTGTTGCTAGTAAAGGTGGAAACTTTGAAGAATATTGCAGATGCATTAACGAAGTCTGCAAGCACTCAGAAGTTCTCTTGGTGTAGAGAAACAATGGGTGTTGCAGAACTAGGCTAATGAATAAGCTTTGCTGTGGCCCCCTGCGGAAAGAAAACAACAAGTGGGAGAATGTTGGGTATGTGTTATATTCTTTCCATGACTAATCACGCGCGGGGGGGTCATAGGGGGGTCCTTATTTTCTGGTGGGTGGATCTGCCCATGGTTTTGTGCATGGGTTTGCACGTGGTTTTGGGGTACGATGGTTTTCAACCCCTGGTATTTTGTAGATCTGGTTAAGGGAACCACGGTTATGTTCTAATACAGGGTTAATGAATTGGGGTTTATGTATGCTTCGGCATGTATATATATGTGTTGTAACACTAAAAGGAATATAACGAAAAATCAAGCTGGTCGTCTCGATTTGGGATCTAGGGGAAAATCTTTGTGTTTATCTGTTTTATGTTTTATGCTCTTGCTACTGTTTATTTTCTGTTTTAAGATTCGTTTGCAAATAATTTCTATACAAGGTTAAAACCTACAGATCCCCTATTAGATTTCAATGATGCCATAACCCAAGAGAATGAAAAACACTACTAACAACACAGAGAAAGAAAAGAAAACAATAAATAATAATTAACTATTTAAGATATATTCTGTTGTAATTCATTTGGACAATGCCTAGAAATCAATGTTAGGGCTTTGACCTAGCAATGTTGGAATTTTTCGCTACATAAGAATTAAAATACGAGTAAAAATTGTTAAAAGCAAAAGAAGTGTTATTCATCCACTCCAATTTGAAGATATAAAACTACTCACTCTCATGAGATACCAATATTTGATCTTATGAACATAATTGTGTAACAGAGGGGAACAACAATATTACCTCAAGGAGGAGAGGGGAACAACAATATTACCCAAATGAGGGGTTGATGAAAACTATCTCTATTCACTAAGCTTAGATCGAATGATAAATTTGAGCGATGGAGGCACTTTTGTCACAAATTGGGTGGGGTACCTTAAGCTCTTTCTTATTGGGTTAAGGTAAATCTCTAATCCTTCCTCAAGAGGTGTTCCATCCTTTAGTCCATGTTATAGTTAAATTGATTTCCATGGTTGTTTTTCTAAGCTTTAGTTTCAAAGGAAGGTAGGTTGCATTTGCACATAAATGTGTGTGGAACATAGGGTTAAAACACATTGATATAGTGAAATAAAGTTCAATGCCACCTAAATATATATGTGTATAGACAAACTTTGGGAGTCTTTCTGAATGGTTCGAAACTTTAGATAACTACAATAGAATATTAGAGGGGTGTGAAGGGATCAAGATAATTAATTTGATTGGGAATAATCCTCGTCTTTGTCTCTAATATTTTTTGTACTACACTAAGCATCAAGAAAAAGATAATTAAAGGTGGGGAAATTAAAGTGGATACATTTCATTTCTTTAAATCGAGATAAATAAACTTTAATAAGTATAAGCACAAAAAGACAGGACAACATATAAATTGTGTTACATAAAAATATTCATTATAAAACAATACAAATACATGTTATAACTTTTGTACAATGTTGCAATTATAAATAAAAGGATAGCATACAATTTGAAATCGATAAATATAAATGGGTTACACTATTTGTGAGGTTATGATTTATTCAACCATCATCATCTACTAAATTTTATTTGAGGACAAAAGTGTTTATAAAGTAATTAATGCCATTCTATGATATTGAAGTTTATATTTAAAGAAAATCTCAAATATAATAACATCACATGTGTGTTCATTGCCTATGTGTGATTTTGGTTTTCAGTTTAAAACAATTATAACTAGCACAACCACATTAGAAAATGTGGTTGATATACACAAGCCAACATCATTTTTATACACCAATTGGGATATAAAAGGTGGAAAATGTTGTCGATCGATATATATCAACCAAATTTACTAATGTGGTTGTGCTAGTAGACTACTGACATGTGTGGGGTAGATTTGTAGAGTATGATTGACTATTGCTCATGTTGGTTGAATATGGTTAAAAATAGATGTCAAGGGTTGAGCATGGTTGACAATGGTTAACCGTGGTAGCCAAGATTTGTTGATGGTTAATGATGGTTGACCATGGTTGAATAGATTTGATGAGGTTAACCATGGTTGAAAACATTAATTGAGGTTGAAGAGAGTTAATTAAGGTTGACTGTAGTTGATTGAGGTTGACAATGGTGACCCATTCATGTAATAATGTATTTATGTTACATTAATTTATGGTCACCATGTTTGATGTTACGTTAATGTTAATGCTAATGATATTTTAATGTTACAATAATGGATACATTAATGGTTGAAGAAGTTTGATGAGGCCGAAAATGGTTGATGAAGGTAGAATTTGGTGAATTGACATTGACCTTGGTTGATTAAGGTTGGTTGTGCTTGACATTAAATCACCACGGTTGAGGAGGCATGTATATGATATATTTTGGTGGATTAAATGTGACCATTGATAATCATGTTGACCATGTTTAACATGGTGACCATGTTTTACCATAATGAGCATGGTTGGCCTTGTTTGACAAAGGTTTACAATGGTTAACTATGGATGGCGATGGCGGAACATTGCTAACCATGGTTTTCAATATCTAGCTATGGTTTATGTGTAGAAAAACCACACATATTCAAATTGTATTGTAATATACTAAAAAAATTACTTGAACCTATTCTACAAATTGTGGAAAACCAAATTTGATCACACAATCACATGAAAAAGAAAGAGAAAGAATATCAATCACGAAACATAAATATTTATCTGGGGAAAGCCTCAGCTAAAAACCTTACTATTTGTATATTGAATAAAGTCAATAACATGAAAGAATGCAATGCTTCTCTCATCCTTGAGAGCTCTTTGCACTATCTTTGAATGGCTCACTTTGATCCTGGCAATTTTGGTCCAATATTTAACCACTTCCCTACATCTAACTAACCAGCCTTGCTTACACATTCTTGAGGTAATTGATACCATATTAATTAGGAAATTCCCATCAATTGATTGTGCAATACATCTAAGGTGCCCTGATGACCTCATGCATGACATGTACAATTTTCTAATTATACAACTGATAGTCTTCTTCCCTTTAACTCCAATTTCAATTGGGACTTCCTTAGAAATGACATGCAACAACTATTTATAGTGAATTATCAGTTATCTAATTGATCACTCAACCTCTCACTAGTTGATCTCTCAAATAGAACTAGTTAAAATAATCTTAAATCAAATAATTTAGTTAACTAATTACAAATAAAAATAAATTGCAATTGGACCCCCTAAAAATTAGAGTGAAATCTACATGCCTCCATTTTGACCCCCAACTCGAACTGACTGAGATAAATAAGTCTTCCCAACTCGGTTAACTCGTACAAGATGTCATGTGATGTGGAAATACAATTTAGTTCTAATTTAATTAAGGGTAAATTATATTATAATCTCTTTTGGTGCCATTTAAATATTTCTTGTTGCCATTTTCAACACTCCCTCTCAACAAGAAATGAATTCAACTCTATCCCAGTTTGGTACCTTTGGAATGTTCTGCATGCAACACTTATCTCTAGTTTTGTTGATATTACAAATTCTAAAACTTAAAAACATCCAAACTGAATCATTATGATGCATCTATCACCAAAGTCTATGACTTATACTAGCTACTTCACTATCTACTGAAAAATCAGCGCTGTTGCTGATTCTACACTATGCCATCTGCAATTGTGCTATGCACTCCCTAGTATCTTATTGCTGCTAATATCCGCATCTATCATTGTGACATATGACTACATCAACCACCATGGATCCATCTTGCTACTGTGTATCGTGGGATCCTTAACCAAGGTAATGATTCATGAGAGAAAACATCTCATTGGACCCTACCAAAATTTATGCACTCAATGAGGCAAGGGATGTTAATATATGGATTGTAGGAACTAATGGAATTTAGAAGAGAAAAATCAATAATAAATGTGCTTAGTTGTAAGTTAAGATTAGTTTTATCACTATATTTCCAATTGATATTATTAAGATGTTTTATTTTTATTTTGAGAGTTTCACAAATGATCAGAGTGGAGTAAAAGGGGATTGAGGCAATAAGTTTGGTTGGGTTTGTAGCACCATTATCGCTTTACTTTCTGAAACATTTACTATTTTAGACATTCAACTATTATTGGATTTAATGGCAGGGGAATTACGGATGATGTAATTAATTTATTATTATTTGAATTAATAAATTATTTTTTTAGAAATATTCAGGCAGTTTAAAAGACTTCCTGGGAGCATAAGAAAAAGGTATTCAAGTCCACATGATGAACCTATCCCAAGAGTCTCCTAAAAATATCCAAAAGAAAAATAGAAGAAATTAAATTAACATAATGAAAGAGAAAGATTATGTTAATCCCTGAATTGGAGAGAAATACTTAGTGAGTGAAATAAAGCTAATGAAAAAGAAAAGTATCTTTTTTGAAAACAAAGACCAAAAAAAAAGTTAGCAGACCTTAAAAGCAAGAAGATGCTAAGAAATCAAAAAGAAGAATTTTTGAGAACTTACCTAGGGGTACTTGCAGAAACAGTTCATGGTCGGGAGGAACGTTTGGTTCGGGATCATGTTTATATTTATTTATCGATTCTGAATGATAAATGTTAAAAAATGGTATAACTAATGATAGGGTTGGGTTATGCATGAATAGTATATTCTCTGAATAGGTTACTCATTACTACATCTAAATTTTGGTTAGGAATACATGGACATGTTATATAAATCCTAGGAATTTCTTTACACCTGCAGGCGCATATATTTCACGATAAATCTATTTTCCATGGGAATTAGAAAGAAAAAAACAAGCGTTGAAAATATTATATGCGTGAATTTATATAAAATGTTATTTCGAATGCACACAATAGACTTTATGGATTTAATACTATACCCATCGGCACTAAAACAAAAAAGAGCATATGGGCATGCATGGCCATGTAAGATTCGTTTTCAGTCAAAGAAAATATGTGATGAGAGAGGAATTGATCCATTTAAGTTGCCGAGTGTATCAATTGTAAAAATTAAGAGAACTATATATTAGTTAATAGAAGAAGAATATTAAGAAGAATATTAAAGAAGATGATATAAAGCAGTATAAGAGTTTGTTTTTTTCTATTACTGTTAAATGAAGTATTTAACAATTGATGAGGGAGTGGTTAAGGAAGTGTGAAGATTTAAATGATTAAGTTATTTTGATGATAAAATTTTATGTTGGTTTAAAATTTCAGGAATATATATATATATATATATATATATTTGGTATTGGTATTTGTTTTTTAATAGATTATACTAGTTCTTTTAATATTTCCATCAACAACGATAGTAAATATAACATGTATGCATTAAAAAAAAATAGCTGTTAATGTAGTTGTTTACATTTAGCTAACAAAAAATTTATTCGTTAAAGAATTCATAAAGAATTCATTTTAATTATAATCCAACTATTAGATTTGCGTTCTGCACTATTTAAAAAAAATTGGAAAAATTAGGAACTCTGTTTTGGAGAAATTCCTGGATTGAAATGGAAGAAGATATGTTGATTATATAGTGAAAGTGATATGTTAAAACCAATTCAAATATCATAAAATTTTATAAATCCAATAATTTAGAGAATCTTTCTTTTCGAGATATTTTTGGAAATGGTTATAACAAAACAACATATCGGTAGGGACATGGATGACACTCCTTAGTTACAATCTTGTGTTTTTACATAAGGCTATGTCATATTTAAAATATATTATAGAATAAGAGAAAAAATTTAAAATATATTACAGAATAATAGAAAAGAACAAATATCCATGTAAGTATATATAGGATTGAAATAACTTATTCCAAGACTTTGAGTATTTAACATTTGGATTTGAGTTGCTATGTTATTTTAATTGATACATTTAAAGTTGTTTAAGTTAAATTGACTTAATGTGTATATTTACGCCGTAAGGCGTATTTATTTTAAAACAACTTTCCTACCTACCTATGTGTACTATTGCTGATCGTCAGATGTCATGTTAGACGATTGAAGAAAGTTGAGCCATAGATATAAAACAATTAAAAAAACAAACATAACCAAAAACCTTAATATGGAATTTCCAACATTAATCAGTCAGTCATTTGCTGTAGAGCTGCATTTGCTGCAGAGAAGGGGCAGTTGGAATAATGAGGAGAGAGAGCTGCAGCCGCAGTTGAAACAAGCAGCAAGATGGGTAGTTATTAGTTTGTTCTGGTAGTTTTCAGATTGTATTTTAAATGTATTTCTTTTATTCATTCTTATCTATCTCATCTACCGTTGTCTGTTACAGTGAAGAACTGAAGAAACTTGCTGTTGAGTGAGTGCTGCTGACTGCTGCCTCTGTTCCAGTTTTCCTGTGAGTGCTGCTGACTGTTGCAGTCTGTTCCAGTTTGCTTCTACTGCTGGTCACTGCTGTTAGGTATGGTTTTCATAACCCGTTCAGTCTGCATATGACGTTCAGTGTCCATCCTTTATGGTAGCTAAAATTTGGGAGCAGTAATCTTGCTTTTCGCTTATTCCGTTTAGTTGATGATTCTGTCTGTAGAGCTGTGTTTTTGTTTAAGGGCCTGAAGAGGTTATACTACTGTATATTTTGAACCATCAGGAGATTTTCCGAAAAACTCTTTTTGGAAAGTCTCTGTTTGGTGTGTTGCATTTTGGGGCTGCAAATGATCTGTTCGATCGTTTTTTACAGTTGAGTACATTCAGCACCTGTTGTTCTATAAAAACTTGTGTTTGCACATGTTAAAATCATGGCCATATTTACTTGTAGACTTCAATTTCATTGAGAATTGATTTCCCTGTACCAATAAAACAACCTCTATTTTCCTATGTTTATTCTTAATAGAGGGGTCAAATTAGTTCGTGTCCATCGGTAGTAGATAATAGTCCACCGCATCTCTGTTCCTGGTTTCAACATTCAGTTTGTAATATAGATTGTACAGTTTTAGAAACATTAGGAATGAGATAAGCCGGATCATATCCCTCAATCTACTTAGTTTCATTCCCCTGTAACAATGGGTATTCCCTGTTACAGAGTCTGAATTCAAGGAAGTGGATGAGCTCATCGACCTTATCTATGACCAAAATTTCAGGCTACCCGAGACAAGCGCCGACGAGACACACTTGACCAGCGAAAATGGCTAAGTCTCATCCATGCTTGCCCCCTCTAACTGCACTACAAAAGTGAAATAGATATCCCATCTAATGGAAAACTTGAAAAATCTCTAGGCTACATTAAACTCAAAAAAATGATTTACCATACCAGTAGCTTAATGCAAAGACTCATAATTTATAGTTGAACTGCTGAAAATTTGTAACATAAATCTCTATCCTGCAAAATTAAGCCAGTCCAAAGGGGTTACCTGTAGTCGATGATCGCTTCCAAGGATTTTAATACTGAAAACATGCTCATTGTCATCCAGTATTTCTAATCTTCCTGTGCTTACTGTAGCTGCCAGTCCAGATTTGACATTAACATTTCTTATGCTCCCTACTGTTAAACCGGCCTTCACACTGTAGCTATGAACAAAAGGTTTGTACTTTTTTGGTTGGTAAAATGTTCTCACTATCGACCAAACCTGCAGATAACACACAACTTGAGTATCTCGCATCAAAATGAACACATCACCATTGCAAAGACAAATAAACTACCAACTAAGATGCGGAAATGCTAGATATAAACAGTGCAAGTCACAATACAATGAGCAGAGGCTGAAAATGTTGTTTTATATTGTAGAGCAAAAACCAATGTAACCCCAATATACTATTCATAACTCAATAGTATGTACTGTTTCTATGTTCGAAAGAGTTAGTGACATTGACCCTTCTGAATATTTTTCGGAGGTTCAACTAAGTGAACATTAAGAGAGTAGTGATTAACAATTAAGTGTGTTGCATTTTGGGGCTTCAAATCATCTGTTTGATCCTTTTTTATAGTCACCTGTTGTTTTGTATAAACTTGTGTTTTCCCATGTTAAAATCATGGCCATATTTACTTGCAGACTTCAATTTCATTGAGAATTGATTGCCCTGTACCAACAAAACAACCTCTATTTTCGTATGTCTCCATCTTTCTGGTGAATTGTCTGAGTATGTTGTAGGCTTTATAGAAGGAGAAGTTCAAAACCTCCCAAATTTTTGTAAGAATTTCTTTCAATTCCATGTCCTTGTGTAACTTCTTATTGATCATGGAACCTATCTCAGTATAGTCTGTGTCAGCAAATCTACATGCGAGAATCGTTTGGGGAAACAACCACCATTCTTTGAGGCCCACAAAATTCTTATTATCAGTAACAATATTGTTTCGAATAGAATAAGTAGTGAGAACTAGAGAAACATGGATCTCCTGACTTCAAAGATTGACCTCCAAAAATATCCTAGACCCAGGGAACTAAAGAGGTAGGTGCTTTCCATGTTGTGGAAAATCTTTTAAAGATAATCAGAGTATATGATCTCTGAAAAAGGCTTTGTAGCTTATGTTCTCTCTAGAAGTTCTCTATGGTGTTGCGAGCCTAATCTCTCTCAAACATCAGAGACAAACTTCAAATTTCATTTAACTAATGCCTCAACAAAGAAGCGAGTTTCTTGCCTTGTGTTTCCTTCTGGGACATCTACCACCTAAGATTCTATGACCAATGTGCTTGGCCTTCCATCAATGATCTCTGGGTGAAAAGTTATGATTGAAGAATAATTCTGCAGGTACAAACAAAAAATGTGTAGTCATTCAATGAAACCTGTAACATATTCACACAATACACAACATTACAAAAAAACAAGAATGGTACTTGAAAAAAGAGGAAATATGTTTTTCTTCAGTTTTCAACAACTTATCCTCAAAGAAAACAGAGCACTAATATTCTAAGACATTCCATCATTTTCTCTCAGGCCTGCATTACAGAAGCAGTTTTATTGTTTGAAAGAGAAAAAAATAGTTAGGAGTTTTTTAAAGTTTTCAAGTCCGAGTTTTGCCAACTTTGCTGATTTCCTGAGTTAATGACCTCCAGTAATTTTTTGCAATTGCCAAGATTTGCAACATTTTCAAATATAGGATTTTTCAGGACTGCAACCAGGTTAAGTGAATAGAAACAAATGTGTGAGACTCTGCACAGCTACTCGTACAAACACAGAACCTAATTCAGTCAAGGATCTGGGTCCGGTTCATCTGTTGTCACCCAGCTACTCTTTCATTTTCAAGAAAGAGAGATATCGATTTTTGAATGAATGTAGCAAGACTGAGTGATGGCAACAGTCTCAATTTTTGTTTGTGGATTTGAAGGAAAAGTCCCATCAGCAGAGATGGTTACATATAAACTACCGAACAACAATTATTAAGCATTTTCCATCAGAATGGTACTTGAAAAAAAAGGAAATATGTTTTTCTTCAGTTTTCAACAGCTTATCCTCAAAGAAAACAGAGCAGTGAGATTCTAAGATATTCCATCATTTTGTCTCGAGCCTGCATTGCAGAAGCAGTTTTATTGTTTCAAAGAGAAAAAAATAGTTAGGAGTTTTTTAAAGTTTTCACGTCCGAGTTTTGCCAACTTTGTTGATTTTCTGAGTTAATGACCTCCAGTAATTTTTTACAATTGCCAAGATTTGCAACATTGTCAAATATAGGATTTGTCAGGACTGCAACCAGGTTAAGTGAATAGAAAAAAATGTGTGAGACTCTGCACAACTACTCTTACAAACACAGAACCTGATTCGGTTAAGGATCTGGGTCCGGTTCATCTGTTGTCACCCAGCTACTCTTTCCTTTTCAAGAAAGAGAGATATCAATTTTTGAATGAATACAGCAAGACTGAGTGATGGAAACAGGCTCAATTTTTGTTTTTGGATTTGAAGGAAAAGTCCCATCAGCAGAGATGGTTACATATAAACTACCAAACAAAAATTATTAAGCAGTTTGCATTCGAAATAGGGTAGATTTCTATGGTTTTGACAACAGGGTTTTGGGTTTCAACATTAGCTGTAACTTCTTATTGATCATACCCTAAATACTTATTTGGACATGGCACCAATAAAATAGTTTTGTTTAAGTCCTACGGTAGTATCAAATCAGAAATCAGATCAGGAATATAGATATAGTCCTCCATTCACTCTCCCATTATTTTCTGTCAATCCTAATCAACATTAACTCAAGTTAATTACAAACATAGAACCTAATTCAGTTAAGGATGTGGGTCTTGTTCATCTGTTGTCACCCAACTACTCTTTCCTTTTCAAGAAAGAGAGATATCGATTTTTGAATGAATGCAGCAATACTGAGTGATGGAAATAGTCTCAATTTTTGTTTGTGGATTTGAAGGAAAACTAAAGAGGTAGGTGCTTTCCATGTTGTGGAAAATAGTTTACAAGATAATCAGAGTATATGATCTTTGAAATAGGCTTTGTAGTTTTTGTTCTCTCTAGAAGTTCTCTTTGGTGTTGCGAGCCTAATCTCTCTCAGACATCAGAGACAGACTTCAAATTGCATTTAACTAATGCCTCAACAAAGAAGCGAGTTTCTTCCCTTGTGTTTCCTTCTGGGACATCTACCACGTAAGATTCTATGACCAATGTGCCTGGCCTTCCATCAATGATCTCTGGGTGAACAGTTATGATTGAAGAATAATTCTGCAGGCACAAGCAAAAAATGTGTAGTCATTCAATGAAACCTGTAACATATTCACATAATACACAACATTACAAACAAACAAGAATGGTACTTGAAAAAATAGGAAATATGTTTTTCTTCAGTTTTCAACAGCTTATCCTCAAAGAAAACAGAGCACTGAGATTGTAAGATATTCCATTATTTTCTCTCGGGCCTGCATTGCAGAAGCAGTTTTATTGTTTCAAAGAGAAAAAAATAGTTAGGAGTTTTTTAAATTTTTCACGTTCGAGTTTTTCCAACTTTGCTGATTTCCTAAGTTAATGACCTCCACTAATTTTTTGCAATTGTCAAGATTTGCAAGATTGTCAAATATAGGATTTGTCAGGACTGCAACCAAGTTAAGTGAATAGAAACAAATGTGTGAGAATCTGCACGTCAAAGGAACGAGAATTCTAAAAATATATCCTTCACAATATAGCAGAATGCCTCCAACGAGCACCATTAAATTGGAGGAGAATTCTAATTATTTTGAATCTACACCCTTTACACGCATTTAGGGAGTTTGATAATATTTGGTGTATATTTCAAAATAAAACATGGTCTCGGGCTCTGGTCTAAATTTAAGCAGCTTGCTAAGATCCTACTGCGAAGCTAAATCACTATTCACTACAAAATACATTTGACATGAATAAGTACTAGACAAAAGGATCACATTAAAATAATATAGAAACCTTTTAAGAAATCTGATAAATTTCAGGGCTTGCTAGCTAGACTCGGCTTAGTTTAAGCCACAAGTTTGAAGAAAACACAGCACTCATGCCCTCTACAGCTTTGCAAATAAGGAGACTCGGTTCCCTATTACAGAGTCCGAATTCAGGGCAGTGCATGAGCTCATCGACCTTATCTATCACCAAAATTTCAGGCGACCCGAGACAAGCGCCGACAAGACACGCTTGACCAGCGAAAATGGCCGAGTCTCATCCATGCTTGCCCTCTCTAATTGCACTACAAAAGTGAAATACATATCCCATCCAATGGCAAACTTGAAAAATCTGTAGGCTACATTAAACTCAAAAAGATGATTTACCATACCAGTAGCTTAATGCAAAGAGTCATAATTTATAGTTGAACTGCTGAAAATTTGTAACATAAATCTCTATCCTGCAAAATTAAGCAAGTCCAAAGGGGTTACCTGTAGTCGATGAATGCCTCCAAGGATTTTAATACTGAAAACATGCTCATTGTCATCCAGTATTTCTAATATTTCTGTGCTTGCTGTAGCTACTAGGCCAGATTTGACATTAACATTTCTTATGCTTCCTACTGTTACACCGGCCCTCACACTACAACTATGAACAAACGGTTTGTACTTTTGTGGTTGGTCAAATGTTCTGACTATCTACCAAACCTGCAAATAACACATATCTTGAGTGTCTCACATCAGAATGAACACATGACCATTGCAAAGACAAATAAACTACCAACTAAGATGCGGAAATGCTAGATATAAACAGTGCAAGTCACAATACAATGAGCAGAGGTTGAAAATTATATTTTATATTGTAGATCCAAAACCAATGTAACCCCAATAGAATATTCATAACTTAGTAGTATGTATTGTTTCTATGTCTGAAAGAGTTAGTGACATTGACCCTTCTGAATGTTAGTGGATTCCTTCGATTTTGTGTTCGAGTTTCTACAAACAATCATAAACTTTGAAAAGAAATAAACTTTACAGAAGTGGTTGCTATAGAGTGTGCATTATCAGTGATCACAGAGGTAACCTTGTCTTTGCAATAACTTTATAAATTCTTAGGTGGGAATGCTCCTTCTAGAATGCAACCTAAACAATATTTTTCTGAGGTTCAACTAAGTGAACATTAAGAGAGTAGTGAATCGGATCAATTCTTTTAAGTAAACTATTAGGAAGCGCTGTAGTTTCAAACATTCCTTTCAGTGCCACTTTTATAGTTCGGTAAACCTGATATAAGACAACTTCACTTACTTACGGTTCCATAGATTTATCATTCCCGATTCTCCAAAGCCACTTTACAATCGATGAACTTTTTATGACATGAAAAGAAAAGGAAAGATGTAGGGAATTTTGTGGTATCATTTATCTTTATTGAAAACCAATAATGTCTTCCATATTTATGGATTTTGAAAACCAATAATGTCTTCCATATTTATGGATTTTTAAAACCAATAATGTCTTCTATATTTATGGATTATGGATTTTTTCTCTATTGTTAAACAGTAATGTCTCCTATTTCAATGGGCTTTGCCTGCCTAGTGCCATTCTCAAATAACAATTAAGTCTCTGTTTGGTCTGTTGCATTTTGGGGCTACAAATCATCTGTTTGATCCTTTTTTACAGTTGAGTACTCAGCACCTATTGTTATGTATAAACTTGTGTTTGCACATGTTAAAATCATGGCCATATTTACTTGTAGACTTCAATTTCATTGAGAATTGATTGCCCTGTACCAACAAAACAACCTCTATTTTCCTATGTCTCCACCTTTATGTTGAATTGTCTGAGTATGTTGTAGGCTTTATAGAAGGAGAAGTTGTTCAAAACCTCCCAAATTTTTGTAAGAATTGCTTTCAATTCCATGTCCTTGTGTAACTTCTTATTGATCATACCCTGAATACTTATCCTACAGTCTCGTACTTGTCCCGTTTGCTGGATAAGATAGAGTCTTTAACATTTAAGAATTAAGAGTGTAAGGTATGGGTTAAGTGGGCTTATGAATATTAAAGGATGAAGGCTAAAGTTCAAAGTTGTAAAGGTTATGTTTGTTTTTTTAAAAGAAACACCACAATATCCATGATCTTCCCTAAAACATTTGGATGGAGGGTGGGTCAACCTAGTTAAGGGTTTAGTACTAACTCAGTTTCCTTCCAATTTGTTTCAAACCTGAGAAGAAACAATAAGAAAATGAGTTTTACCTTACTGTACAAAGCTAAAGTTTGAATTAAATTGCACTACTAAGTTACATGTATTTAAGATGAAAAAAATACTTGAATTCAAATTATATCATGAAATCCATTGTTATTTGAATTACTTAATTTAAAATTTATTTTGAGACTTCGAATAATAACTACAGTTTCATATTAATAAATTGAAGAAATATTATTTTCCTATGTTTTGTACAACATTCTTTCTAACACCATCAACATTTTTATGATTTAGTTTTTTATATTCAACATAATCATTAGTTTTAACTTAACTAATATTTATATACAAATTGTCCATAATTTTTATATATTAAAATTTAGAATAATTTACAAAAACTAACTCTTCAAGCAATAACTATAGCTTCATCCATGATTTCTAGGAAAAACATTAGTTTTACATATAGGCATATTTTTTTCAATCACATACATCATTAATTTTTAACTTACATCTACCTAATAATGGTCCACTTTGGCTCTCTTTAACTTCTCATGTAGTTCTATAGGAATCGTAATTATACATATAACTGAAAATGACATATAAACAATTCTAATTATTATTTTATCTTCGTTTTCATAAAATTGCAAAAAATCTTACTCAGAATGCTATTTCCTCCATGCTTTCGGGGAAAAGTAATATTCAACCATTTTTACAAAGCGTTGAACTTGAATGTATTACATCAATGCAAAGTTCAACAGTAAGATATCGCACCGCCATCTCTGATGGCACACATATGAAGCGCCTTATGCTTCCAATAACTTACAATGACCTCGTTGAAAGAAGCTTGCTTCAAAAAGGTTCAATTATACATGTTAAAAATCGGACTACGTCAACTATTGGTCCATAAATGTAAGTTTGTTACAAAATTCTTATTTAAACTTTACATATTTCCTTCATATCACTTTTCAGTCTAGCAATTTCTCTTATTACTATCATTTACCATTTAGGTCTATAACTCTACTAGACTTTGAAATTTGTACTACATCTGCACCTTTATTTGGTATTCCAAAAAATCTGAGTATCTCGATCACTTCTTAAGAAGAAGATCCGTCGTCATCGAAACAACAACCTTCGTCGAAAAGGCATTGCATCGTTTCAGACATTCCTACTTCATCCATTACACCAATCCAAATACCAATCAAAGCAATAAACCCTTACCATTCAAACTGGTGCATAAAAGGATATGTTCAAAGAAAGACACCTCTTCGACAATTTCAAAATCAATATGGTCCTGGTAAAGTGTTTGGCTTCGACCTCTACGATGCAGAAGGTGGGGAAATACACATTACATGTTTCAATAATGTTGCCGATTCTCTCTTTGATAAAATCCAAGTTGGAAATATGGACATTGTCTCAAAAGGAAATGTTAAAATGGCTAATAAACAATACAAGCACTTAAACAATGAGTGGGAAATTTTGTTAAATGCTACATCTACCGTTGATGATGTTGCCAATGAAAGAAGATCCAACCCAACAATGCATTTCAATATAAATTCAATCAATGATATCAGAACAACAAACGTCAACTCCATTGTCTATGTTCTTGGTATTGTTACTAGCATTTCCAATTCATGCACCATACATAGAAAAGACGGCTCAGAAGTTACGAAACAAACAGTAAATCTTCAAGACATGACTGGATATAACATGGATGCAATCTTTTGGGGAGACAATTTTGGTGGAGTATCACAAGAAATTTCCAACTTATGTGCTATAGGAAATAATCCCATCATAGCAATTAAGTCCGCTCGTGTTGCTGAATTTAATGGGAAAAATGTCGGTACTACAACAAGATCGATTATTCTTCTAGATCCCGACATGGAAGAGGCTAATATCCTAAAGTCATGGTTTAGAAAAGAAGGTTCCACTACAATTTCTACACCACTGAAAAAAAAATATTCATCGTATTTTGGCCATCAACCCAATAAAATAACGATTGCAGATATTTACAATATCGACCCCTCAGATATACCTGCATTCTACCAAGTCAAGGGGACAATAACAAAAGTATACATGGATAATTTGTACTACCTATCAGGCCCATCTATTGTTGATAAGAAAAATGCATGAAGAAACTTATTCCAAAGAATGCAAAGACATGGTATTGCCCTAAATGCAACACCGAAGTAACTGAATGTGATTATAGATACTTCCTAAAGATAGATGTACAAGATCACACTGGTTAGTTTCTTTCAACAGTTTCTTTTGAAGATGCAACATCTACAATTCTTGGAGTTAATGCAAAGGAATTCTATTTGTTATCTGAGGATCTTGATGTAATAAAGGAAATTGTCTCCAAAGCACTGTGGACAGACCACATCTTCACACTATCAGTGAAGGCAGAAACATTTAGAGACATACCACACTTGAAATGTGTTATCATCAAAGAAGAGAGCTTGCAATTCTCAATAGAATGCAACAACATCCTTCAAGCAATCAATAAAATCTCAATATCATAGATAAATATGATTACAAGTACTCTTGCCTTATTTATAATTTGTGTAATCTTATTTTAAAAATACGTTTATAAACAATATTCTTTCATATGCCTTTCCAAACATATCTCTTACTCT
This sequence comes from Pinus albicaulis, assembly GCA_034641835.2. NCBI lineage: Eukaryota > Viridiplantae > Streptophyta > Pinopsida > Pinales > Pinaceae > Pinus > Pinus albicaulis. Next base: position 137,151 of record JAXQQM020081232.1, read on the forward strand.
TTACTCATATAACTTCCAACAAAACATCTAATTGTATATAATTTTATTGAAAGTAATTCACAATACTTTAACTTTTTCCCTATTAACAAATCAACCAACTTTACACATTACATATCCAATTACATTCATATACATCTTTAAAATACTTAAATATAATCTCAAACATATTGTTATCAACTCGTTACACATCTTATTATCTTCCTGTACAGCTAGAAATTACTAAAACTTCATTTCAAACACATTTTTCTAATAATATATTAGAAAAATAAATTGTAAACTTCAATTTCTTTTTTCCTCTTCCATAAAATAACATGGTTGTTGTCTTCCCAACTAACATTGTCACTCCATCTCTCTTACCTATAGGTGCATTAACTTGTCGGAATGTCTACTAATTCTAATGATGAACGCGCGCGCAGATACTATGCAGAAAATAAAGAAAAAATAAATGCACGTCGACGTACAGCTTATCATGCTAAAAAAGCCCTCAAAGATTATGAAACAAACAAAAGTAAAAAGATAAGTCAAAACTTATCGTCAAGAACATACGATGGAAATTCACAATTACCATCAAACGATTCTCACTCCGAAAGCAATTCTCTTTCCCAATTTACAAATCGACCATCTTCTCATAAAACTAATCTACCAAATTCATCCAAATCTCATTCGCCATCAGCCTCCATTCCACATGCTTTCAACGACGATCATAATAATGATGGTCAAACAAATTCATCCATACCTCATTCAACCCCTCCATCCATTACACATGCTTTCAACAACATTCATACTAATGATGCACAACGTGAAGTCCGTACAAGAATTGATAGGCTTGCACCTAAATCACCATGCTCCATTTGTCTTGAATCCTATCCTGGAGTCCATATCTGCATGTCGAACCAAATCTATTGTTGTTATAGATGCATGTCTGAAAAAAACATTCACCGTTTCTCATTATCAAACAACATGGACCCTGGTCCTCAACCACCTGTCATGGCTGCTGTTTCACAAATAGAAGAAATGCTTATTGCTAGGGTTAACCCTATCCTTCAAGTAACACATGCACGTGGTGGCCAGTATAAATACACTGGCCACAAAATTTTCTTTCCGCAAGACATTACAGAAATAGCATGCATGTTGCCACGATGTGTTGAAGACTTGGATATTTTAATCTTTTCTCGTCAAAGTAATGACCGTCAAGATTATGACTGCATTGTAAGTAGACATAGAGTTCTCGCCGCATTAGAATATAAATTGAGAAATGATCCTTACTATAGGAATGCTTGCATTGATAACAATGCACTATCATCCTTACCAGAACTCCCAACCGATATCTCCTCATCCCTTCACCATTCCAATACCACAGATCCAACTTCTCAACTATCAATCAAAACACCAATTTTCCCGATTGAAGATCCCGTATACCAATACCCACACCATACATCATCATTCATTCCCACTATACCTAATAGAAATACAGAAATCCAAGAAATACGGCATTATTTACATTCATACAACCACCATTCTGCTACTACAATCCAATGGCCACCAATAAGCTTATCCCCAATCAATGAATACAACATAGAAGGTCTACTCTCTATGGCTTCCCCAACGCTATTCCCCACAGGAGCTGACCTACCTAATCAACCAAGAATAGAGACAGTGTAATTACATGAATACGCACTTCATCTTCTACATTACCACGATAACAGATTTGGCAAGCACCCTCGCTTCCGCTACTACATATACAATCTGATGATGTGTCATCGCAGTCAAGCAACAACATCCTTCTTTGTAAAAAAAAACATTGGAGACGGATTCCCAACATCAATCCAAGAATTGAACATCCGATTACAACAATTTCTAGACGACAAATTAGCAGAACAAGTGATGCGCTTCGGTAGCTCTCTACGTGGCACGAGATCTTTCTAGCACAAAGCTAAAAATGAACTGACAGACATGATATCTCAACTCGGTTGTCCAACGTTTTTCTTCACATTAAGTGCAGCTGATACAAAATGGCCTGATCTTCATGCAATCATGCTAGGAATTCCACCTCCTGATGTTGCAATACAACACAAATGGAGAAATGATAACATTCTCTCTAACCCCCACTTAACATCGCTATATATGCACCACAGATTCATAATATTTCATCAAGTTATATTGGAGAAACACTTTCAAACAAAAGACTACTGGTACAGGTATCTAATCTACCGCATTACTTTCATAATTCTCTATAGATCAAGCTCCTTCTATTTCAAAATTTTCTAAAAAAAAGACATCCTTCGCAGGTATGAATAGCAACATAGAGGATCAACGCACATCCATGGCTTCCTCTGGATACAAAATGCACCTGATATGGAGACTCTTAATTGGGATAACATAGAAGAAATTGATCGTGCTAAACAATTCTTCGACAAATACATATCCGCTTGGAACCCTCGGCTTTCTACAATTTCTAGCCAATCAATTTCTCAAACAATTGTAGAAGACCATTGCTTATTTTCTACATCAGATATTCTTAGAAACACTCCTTTTAATGATTATGTCCAACTTATCAATTGCATTGAGAGACACACAAAATGCACTGAAAACACATGGCTCAGGAAAAAAGGCTCCTCATTCGAATGCCGATATAAAGCACCTTGGGAATTACATGAAAATTCCTCCTTGTTTATTGACTCCAATAGCAAAAAAAAATACACTCCCACTCGCAATGATGATCGACTAAATACCCATAACCCTGCCATCCTATCTATCCGGCGTGTGAACATTGATTTCCAACCAGTACTCTCAATCCATGCTATTTAGAAATATATTGCGAAATATGCATCCAAAGCAGAAAATAAATATGAAACATTCCATGACATGCTACGTATAATTGTACTCATGTCACCGAATGTTGACCCAGCAACATCTGCATTCCGAAAATTCCTAGCAGAAACTCTTGTTGATCGTGACATAGGAGCACAAGAAACCTTTCATATGATACAGAAATTGCCACTAACATTGTGCAGTCGCTCCTTCTTCCCTTTAAATGTAAGCCAATAAATCTATATGCGCCTCCCAAAGAATAACACCACCACTCCTCCATCACCACACTTCATAGATACATACATCCATCGACCATCTCCCTTAGAATCCGCATCACTTATAGAAATAGCAAGATCGTGGTCATATGATCCCCGTCGTAAGACAAACAAATGGAAACAAAGACCCGAACAAGAAATTCTTCGTATCATACCACACTATTCCTCAATACCATCAACCACCAACTCTTCTTATGCTGACTTCTGTAGAGTTGAACTTATGCTTTACAAACCATTTCGCCATATCGCGAGTGACATAGGAAATTCTGCTGAAGATTTTATCAAAAATTGGCAAGCATTTCGTACATTTTACAAGCCGTGGCATCAACACCGGACACTATCTGATATCAATCCTCCTACAAATGATAACACAACTACTCAAGAATTCCATCCTCCAGAAACCATGGACCTCAATGAATGGGAATTACTCTCTCAGTTGTACCCTACAGACGAACTGCTCATAAATGACATTCAAATGCTTGGTCTTCGTGGTTTTGATGACAGCCATAACTGGAATGATACAACTATTCCATTGCATCTCCAAGAAATAGACGCACATTTCATTGAGAAGAATCGCTCTGTCCATCGCATTATTCAAAAAAATACAAATCCTATAATGTGCCTTAGCTCATTATCTTCAATGCAAAAAAAAAAAGCTCTGGATATTATTCGTGCTCACTCCAGTAAGAAGGATATCTTACCTGCTCTGTGAATGATAATACAAGGCACTGCTGGAACTAGGAAATCCCTTCTCATAAATTGCATCAGAGAAATGCTCATAGCGCTTGCTGGCTCATAACCTTCACCAATCATGCTCCTAGCCCTTACAGGTGTTGCAACATTCAACATACAAGCACTGACAATCCATTCTACTCTCCACCTTCCAATAAAAGATCACACACCATTAGAAGGCAGTGCTCTTGCAAAATTTCAAGAAGAACTTAACCATATTAGGTACATACTAATCGATGAAATGAGCTTCATTGGACCTAATCTTCTTCACTAGGTTGATGCACGGCTTCGTGAGGCATTTCCATTAAAGAGAAACTTACCATTCGGCGATTGTTCGATTATATTAGTTGGTGATCTCGGCCAGTTGCCACCCGTCCAAGACATACCACTATATGCAGGGACAAGTCATGGAACTGCATTGTGGAACACATTCACAACAGTCATCACATTAGACAAAATATTTCGTCAACAAGGTCAAAGAAGTGCTCAAGTTATTTTCAGAAATTTCCTCCACAACATTAGAAATGCAAATCCAACAATTGACGACTACAACATCCTTATGACGCAAACAGACTCTTTCTTGGCTGAAGATGAAATACAGTCTTTCCATGATTCTATACATCTATTTCTGACAAACGCTCAAACATTGGACCATAACAAGCAAAAGATCAAATCTTTAAACACTCCAGTTGCAAGATAAATCACAGAAGACGACACCACATACTCTACATTCTCTTCAGACGAAGAGAAATTAGTGCGAATTGTCTACCTTTGCAAAGGGCAGAAAGTAATGTTGACTTCCAACCTTTGGGTTTCAACAGGGCTTGTTAATGGTTCCCTTGGGGAAATGATATCCATCTTCTACAAAGAATCAACTTCACCTCCACAACTTCCAACATTTGTAGTAGTTGAATTTCCAAAATACATCGGGCCTACTTGGGATGAAACAAACCCCACTCACTTGTCGATTCCTACAATAAAAAGAAACGATCGTACACAAATTCCACTAAAAATGGTCTGGGCTTTGACTATACATAAATCTCAAGGTATGACTCTGCCACAAGCAATGATAGACATTGGAAAAACTGAACGACAAGGCCTCACGTTCACAGCAATTTCAAGAGTCCCTTCACTACAGAATCTCCGAATTTTCCCTACGTTTAGTTTCGACCATTTCATGAAAATGAAAGACAACAAAAATATTTCTCGCAGAAAAAAAGCAGAAGAACGTCTCCGTTCAATGTCTGCGATAGACAAACAACTCCATTCAATATGTTAACATCTATAAAAGGTTTCCACATATCATCAGCTCCATATTTCTTTCATACCATATCATTTCTACCTATTACGAAGAACATAATTTACTCATTATTAATACATAGTTTAAATCATTAAATTCTTTATATATTTCTTAACTATTTTCTTCTAACATTTTCTATCTTTTGACACAGAACACATTGAATCAAAGATATCACAGCTACAACACCACTGCATTCCATACATAGCATCTCGTAAAGGTCTCCAAATATTATCAACTCCATAAAAATTTTAAGAACACAACATCTTCTACCTACTAAAATTAACCTGATTTACTGATTATTAATACATGATTCAAAATAAACATTCTTGGTATAATGCTTACCGATTTGCATCTAACAATTTTTTTTTTTGAAACAGAATAGATGGACTGCCAGATATCGCAACTACATAACTACAGCGCAGAGATAGATGCAACAATTAATTCATTGCAGGAGATACAGAAAATATTCTTGCCAGTCCCAAATCCAAATGTGCCACTATACAGACTGCGACCAACTATCGATTTATTACGTAAAATAAAATATACTATCAAACGTATAATCCACATACACGAACAAGATAAATTGAGAAAAGAAAGAGCAGAATGGCAATCCAGAAATAGGCATCTGCGATTCTGAATAAATCTCCAATGGTGTTCAGTCTGCCATCGATCGACCTGCATCTACGACTGAACGTTTCCAATCACATATTACAGGTAACTTCAATTTCAATCAATATAATTTCTTTAGAATAGAATTCACACAAAACCTCATTGAAGTCAACTTGAACAAGTTATTCTACATTTTCAAATAAATATATATTCCTCTACTTTCTCAGAAAAAAAATCTTTGTAGGTTCCTTACTACATCAGAATATCTCCTGCCTCTTCACCAACCTCAACATAAATCATCCTCTTCATGATATACTTCTCATCTTTCACAAAAAATACAATTTCATTGCAAAATACTAACATGCAATGTGCATTTCTACAATTGCACACTCTGCAAAATTACATTTTAAACATTGTACATTCTTAAAATTTCATGTAATACAAATAAATTGCCAGATTTCTTTACAACTATGAAAATTAAATCTCCATTTCAAACATTATACATTCTATATACATATCTCCAATGACATTATAATATATCTTCCTTTTGAACTACGAAAATACAATGTCTATTTCAAACATTATACATTCTATATACATATACATATCAAAATAATTACAACTCATCTCATTCTACCATCTTCCTTACGACGTTTCCTTTGCAACATTAGGTACAATTTCTAGTAAGAAAATGTTTGAACAAAAGTTTAATTTATATTTTTTTTATAAAAATTAATTATGTAGTGGTCTCTATAAAATGATGGTTAAGTGTTCAGGTGTCAGAGTGGTTAGATGAAAAGAAGTTACCTGGTCGTTACCTTTCTTGATTAGATGAAAAGAAGTTACCTGGCTGTTACCTTTCCTTTGGGAATAAAAAGAAAATCTTGATGAGGAAAATGGGTTCTCTTAAAAAGGAAAAAGACAACTTGATAGATGTAGGGAGGAGTTTCCAGAGGTGGTTGGAGCCAATGGAACTCTGATAAAAATCCTGGAAAAGAAGAAGAGTCTGGATGAGGGTCTTGAGGTCTCCCTCTCTAGAGTAAACTGCTAAGAAATTCCACTATGACAAGGAGCAGGGGGAGATCAGAGGACGTAATAGCCTCTGACATGGCTGGGAGGAAACCATCATCTCTCCTTATTGAACTAGGTACTGAGAATTTGAATATAAATAGTCTTAAGTATTCTTCTTTTTTATTTTTATTGAAAGTATTTATTCTGGAAAGGTATCTGTATGCTCTGAATGGGAATGTGTTAACCCTGTAAGAATTTAATTAATATCACAGTAGTAAGTAGAACATATCTACTATAGGTTTTTATTTAAATTATATTTTTTTATAGTTTTAGGAGGATGGTTTAGTAAACTAGCCTAAAATCAAAAATGAGGATGTAACAGCCTAATGAAACAGTGAGTTCTATCCGGAGTAACATAAAATACCTTAGACAGGACAGTCTACTTGTGAAGTAATAAACTATACACAGACTAAGGGCTTTTGGGAAGACATCTCTTTAAAATAGGTGGCCCAGACACTTAGGGGTTATTAAAAGTAAGAAATAAATATATGTTGTAAATAAATAAGAGAGAACTATGCAGGATATAACCTTACTATGTAAAAACATATTACCTTTACAGTAAATGAAATGAAACTCTCTAAAAGATTAAACTGTGTAGAGCAAATTATGTTGACATATTAAGAAAAGAACATAAATATGGGACAATACATTATGGAATTCTCCCTTGAAAACGAATAATCCTTTCACAAGTTATATTTACAACAAGAATTAAGATACAATAGAATGAATATCTATAATATAGTCTACAAGAATGATTACTCCTTAAATTCATAAAGGAATTATAAAAATAACTGCACTTTTCCCTTGTAAGGGTAAATCTATATTATATAGAAAAATATAGAAAAAAAATACATTAATAAAGTTGCATGCATGGCAGGGAGCCTGCTCCAGCTTAAATAAATTATTCTGTGAACAAGTTCATATAAAATACTAACTGTAATTTAAACCTTAGAAAAAACCCATGATAATTAAGAGTTTACAGAAGGCCAAGCACAAAACTAGAAAAAATAGTAATAAATGATGCAGTGACGAGAATGACTTTCCAAAATTTTAGTATGGAGTTAACCTACAATCCTCTATGCAATTCATAAAAAGACACATAAATGGTTAAGTAAAAAAACCTTCTCCGAGAGCCTCAGGGAACTCAGAGGAGTAACCAACATTGACAATATCCATAGAACTCATTATGAAAACTAATTACAGTCTCTGTAAAAGTTGTGAACGGTTCATGATGAGGTAGTGAAGGAGTAAATGTAGCCATATTGAGGAAATTCATGTAAGGCAGGGTCGTAAGCTAGGGTTATCAACCAAGAAAGTAGGGTGGGGATGTTACATCACCTGGATAAAAAAAAAAATTGAAAACATTAGAATCCTGAAAAGAAATCAAATAATAATTGTGTAAATAACCGAGAAGAAGGAAAAATAAGGTGGGATTACCCCCTGTACACGTGCGTGATAAACCTCTGAAACCAACAAATAAAACCGAGGTCAAAATAATTATTATTTAGAGAAGTTAGTAAATGTAAGTTTAAGCCATCGAACACTTTCACTGGAAGAAAATTTACCTGAACTCAAAATTGTGGAGACTGATCGAGTGTCTCTGGATGGAGTAGAGCCATGGACATTGAACAAGATTCATTATGGTGATAGAGCCAGAGCGAGGAAAAACCAAACATTGAAATCTGGAAGCGGAAAATGAAATAACAACCCTTCTGTGGAGAAGGGACAACTGTGCGAAAATACCGAACATAGCATAACTTAGTGACATTATAGCGCAATGAATAAGGATTGAAAAGGGTGGATACCTCATCGTCACACAGTTAGGTAGGAAGAACAGTCATGGCAGAGGAAGAGTTGCAGAGCCGACAAAGGAGCGGCACAAATGAGGTAGTTAGGGTTTGCAAGGGGTGGGGTTACACCATAACCACCTCTAGACCAACCTCGACAGTTGATCAAAACAAAATATCTAAGGGTTGTGTAATGCCCATTTGTCAAACCATATATTAATCATTAGAAATCATGATTAAAATCGAATCAAAAGATGTACCATGCGAGATTTACATTGGTGACGAATGAGGCGGCCATATGGTAGGATGATTAACAAACAAATCAATGCGAAGATAAAATCCCAAGTACTATCAAATAATCACCATAGAATATAAAATTATAAATGCCAATTTCAATGTAAAAAACTGATTCTAAATCATGGTGGAATTAATATGGTTGACATTTGATATAGTCTTGGAATTTTTATGTATTCGTTAATGTATTGCAAAGAAACTTGTTATAAAGAATAATTCCATAAGAATAGATAGGTAGCATGACCTCGTACCCATGGATTAGCCCAAGTAGGTAACAAAATAACATTAACACTTAATTATATCTATGTAACATGTTCTTAAAGTAATTTTATAATACTAATGCATATATAGATATGATTTGGATTAGTTTTAGGAATAAGTTAAATTAATAGTTAGGAGATAAAATATTTTTTGTTTTACTATGTTGTAAATATGTTTCTAACGTTTGATGAGTAAACCTTACAGGTGGTATCAGAGTAGCATTCACACGCTGGGACCCAGTTGCATTACCTAAATAATAAATTAATGTGTAAACTATGCACAGAAATAGGAAGAAGAGATTGATAAAATACAATGAGGAGAGGTTTGATACACTATACTCCCAGGACTATAGGGGAAGCACATCGGTATACTAACCCAGAAATAAATCCAGAAATGTGGGTATAGCTGAGTGTGGACCAACATCAACAAACCAACAGACTACTTGAAGAACAACAACGACGGACTAGTAGACTGCTAAGTATTTACAACAATTGCAAGAGGAGATGGTTCGGTTGAGAAGTGACAGTGAGAAATTAATGCAAGAACAAGAAAAAATCCTTAAAAGTATTTATGATAAATAAAATCCAGAAACAACTCATCCCAACCCTGAAATAAATGCTTGGGGAGAAGGCGAACAATGACAACAAACTAATGATAATCCTGGAAGTAGCCACACCCATCAGAGAAATAAGAACCAGAGTTATAATGAAGCTGAGTCAGGAAATGTCTCAGATCAGCAGGAAATGAAGAACCAAAAAGTGGAATTGCAGGGTGAATTCTGAAAAATCAAACCGTCCACATTCGAGGGAGAGGTAGAAGAGGTAACAAAGGCATGTATAATTAACACGAATAAATACTATCAGGTTTATGAATATGATATTAAACTAAAATATCTCTTGGCTATCTATTAACTAAGGGGAAAAGCCACCTTATGGTGGGAGGAATTAAAAAAATTACAAGGAATCGAAGACCATAATGTGACATGGCATGAATTCCGGCATTATTTTAAGGATAACTATGTAACTGAGAATTTTTATTATAAAAAATCTCGATAATTTTAGGATTTGAGTTTGGGACAACTAACAATGGATGAATTCATTACGAAATTCACTTCCCTATTAATATATGTACCGTACCTAAAAGATGAAAATTGTTTAGGTCCCTATATTACTAGTATAGTCCCTTATTGTTGTTAGTATAACCCCCTTATTGTTCTTGTTGTACCGTTTTAACCCCAATATTGTTATTATTGTGCCCTTACATTATTATTGTTAGGTCGGCTATGATTATATTGTGACCCCACAGACTCCTATATATAGAAGGAGGTTTTGTCATTTGTATGATCCAAGAATTATTCATTTATGTAATGTAAATGAGGTTTCCCCCTCGAAGTGGCTTATTTCTAAGGCATTGATCTCCCCTTTATTCTATTTTTGGAGCCGGTTTCATAACATTTGCTATCAGAGCTTTGGATTCTAGGGTTTCACTGCTCCAAACTGGCCACTGTGGAATTTTCGTTATAACGTTTTTCTACGGAGGTTCAAAAGCTGAAATTTTTATACAAGGAAGCCAAAATCGTGAGGAACATCTTGTAAAAATTTCAGATCTTTTTTCACAATATTTTTGGAGATATGATATGTGGAGGTTAGGGTTTTTTCAAGATCCCAAATTTCACCTAAACAGGTCATCATGGAATTTTCGCTATAACTTTTTTTATACGAAGGTTCAGAAAGTAAAATGTTTATAGAGCAAATAAAAAATCCTAACAAACACCTGGAAAAAAATTGAGATCTTGGTTTGAAATATTTTTGGATATATTATCTGTGGAAGTTAGGTTCTTTTTAGGCTCCCGAATTGCATCTCAAAGAGGCGATCGTGGGAAAATATTCATAACCCTCTCTCTGACCTTCATATTGGAATTATGTAAAAAATGGCCACAAGTAAATAGACTGTAGTTTCCTATATCAATTTTAGAGCCGAAGGAGGAAATAGCGACACATGGCTCATCGTACAAGTTCGCTCTACTGAACGAGTCCACAATTAGGTCATTGTAGGAGATTGGGCATAACTTTGCCTTGAAGAATCCAAATCAGGTCATACCTATGGAATTCGAAAGAAGATTCAGAAGAATACTAGAGGGTCGAATTTCAGATATTAAGGATCTTTAATCATAGAGAATTCAGTTTCAATATAAAGCTCCTCAAAAGCAAGAAAAATGTGTGTAATTTTTTTTCAAATTGCATAAGTCTTGTGTGAAAAATCTGTTTGAAGTGATTCTAAGGGCATACTAAAGAATATATATTAGTATTGGATTCTAAAATTCCACCTAAAAACCCATTAAGCATTCAGAAGGCTCTATTATGATTCATGAAGAGGAATAAGCACAACATGACATATGAAAATTACAAGACCAAGTGCACTGAATTTCGCTCTCACAAGGAAAAAAAAAATGAAATGGAAGTTTTGAAGAAAGGCGTGGAAGTTAAGATGGATGTTTTGAAGAAATGAGTGGAAGCTAAGATGGATGGTTTGAAGAATGGCATGGAAGCTAAGATGGATGGCATTGAAGATGGCATGGAAGCTAAGATTGATGAGAAAATGAAAGACAACATGGAAGACATGAAGAATGATATAAAAGCAGACATGGAAGGTTTGATGACGAGGTTAATACAATAAATGATTCCTAATGGTGGAAAGGAAGTATAGGAATCTCATGATGAGAACAAAATAAATGTTAATAGTGATTTCATAAACTCTAATGTTGGATTGAAGAACCACCATATTCCAAAGATGGATATGAGGAAGTTTGATGGAAAGGATCCCGTAACATGGATACTACAGATGGAACAATATTTTGATCTCAATAGTGTGATAAAGACACAAAATTTACGCATTGCAACTTTACATTTAGATCAAAATACATTTGTATAGTATCGATGACTTTGCTCCTATAAAAAAATTGTCACTTTGTCAATTTTTACGGAGGAAATGATAGCACATTATGAGGATACAAAGAGAACCACCTTCTTTAGCCAATTGATAAATCACAAACAAAAGAGCTCAGTGGTGGAGCACATTGAGGACTTCCAAAAATTGAATAAAATGGTAACTGATATTCCAAAGGAACACAAGATTGATGTCTTCATAGTTAATTTAAAGGATAACATCCAACATGAAGTTCGTGTTTGGGAACTTGATTCATTGGAAAATGCATTCAGGTTGGCAAGAAAAATTGAATATAAAACTATGGCGACAAGGAAGCCTACCACTCTCATATAGAATTCCACAACCTACAATGTTGACACCACAAAAATTGGAAGAAAAAAGAGAAAAGGGGCTTTGCTACAGTTGTGATAGGAAATACACTAAAGGTCATAAGTGTGCCAAGAAGAAATTATTTTACATAGATTTTGAAGAGGAGGAAGAAAATGAACAAGAAACTTCAAAAGAAGAGGATATACACCAGGAACCAACCCTAGAAGGAAGAAATGAGTCTAATCATATCGTGTAATGCATTGGCAGGAATTACCACTCCTCAAACTCTCAAGATAGAAGGACATATCAAGAAGAAAAATTTAATAGTGTTGATTGATTCGGGTAGTACCCATAATTTAATTCATTGTAAGGTAGCCAAGGAATTGAATTGTTTCCTATACCCAACACTAGAATGTCAAGTGATGGTTGCAAATGGAGGAACTATAAATTGCTCTGGAAAATTCCATAATATCAATCTAACCATGGGGGAATATGTATTGAATAGTCCAATGCTTTCCATTCCAATGGGAGGTGTTGATGTTGTACTAGGGGTACAATTGTTACAATCTTGGGGGACAATATCTTTTAATTTTCAAGAAATTTTCTTGATTTTTTTTTTGGAAGGAAAGGAAATCAAATTAAGGGGTATGACAAGGAATCCAGGAAATATAATAAGCTCTAATGTCATGATAAAGCTTTTGAAGAAAGAAAAACGTGGCATAATCGCACAATTATGCTCACTAAAAGTTCCAACATCAAAATCGTCTATTTCTCGAGATCTCCAAAATGTCTTGGATAATCATTTTAAGGTGTTTGAAACTACCAAAGGATTCCCACCTATTTGTGATCATGATCATGCTATTCATTTGACTCCAATAAGTGTTCCTCCAAACATCAGGCCTTACATATATCCTTGTGTCCAAAAGAGAGAAACTGAACGTTTGATTGTAGAAATGTTAGAGGCTGGTATAATTTAACCTAGTGAAAGCTCTTTATCTTCTCTAGTAGTATTGGTGCACAAGAAGGATGGATCATGGCGCATGTTTCCAGACTATAGAGAGATCAATAAGCTCACTATTAAAGATAAATTTCCCATTCCTGTGATTGATGAATTATTGGATGAATTACATAGAGCAATTTATTTTACCAAGTTGGATCTTCATTCAGGATATCATCGAATTAGATTGAAGACTGCAGATATTCTGAAAACAACATTTCGAACTCACAAGGGTCATTATGAATTTTTGGTCATGCCTTTTGGCCTTACAAGTGCACCTTCTACATTTCAAGGGTTGATGAATTCCATTTTCAAACGCTTCCTTAGAAAAAAATTTCTAGTATTTTTTGATGACATACTAATCTACAACAGGTCTTGCAAGGATCATGTTCAACATGTTGACAAGCTGCTCAAACTATTGCAGGAGAAAAAATTATATGCAAAAACATCCAAATGTTTCTTTGGAGTACAAGAGGTGGAATATTTGGGTCATATTGTATCTCACGAGGGTGTTAAGGTAGACCCTAACAAAATTAAAGCCATTAAGGAATCAAAAGTTCCCACAACCATAAAGAAGTTGCAAGGATTTCTCGGGTTAACAGGGAATTATCGCAAGTTTGTGAAGAATTATGGGAGAATAGCAGCACCTCTAACAACATTATAGAATAATGACGCATTTTCATGGACTCTTGAAGTAACTAAGGCCTTTGAACATATTATAGAGTCAATGTGCCTAACACCAGTCTTAGCTATGCCATAATTCACAAAAACATTTATTGTGGAATGTGATGCCTCAGGAAATGTAATTGGTGTTGTTATAATGCAAGAAGGAAGACCCATTTATTTTGAAAGTCGTCCATTGAAAGGAAAGTATTTACAGAAATCTATTTATGAGAAAGAAATGTTGGCAATACTACATGCACTAAAGGAATGGCGACCTTACCTAATGGGAATACACTTTAAGGTAAAAAATGATCATGATAGTCTTAAAATTTTTTTGGAACAAAGACTATCTTTATAAGAGAAGCAAAAATGGGTCACAAAGATTTTGGGTTATGACTTTCAAATCATCTACAAAAAAAGGGAAGCTAAATTTTGTTGCAGATGTACTCACAAGAAAGTGCCATTTCTATTATCCAACCAGATTGGATAACTGAAGCAAGGGATTAATGGAATAAGGACGAATAAGTGTGGACAATCAATAAAAAGTTTTAGAAATTTCCTATAACATCTGATTCTTTTGGAACTACACACTTCTCCTTTAGCAGGACACTCAGGATTTTTAAAAACTTACCACAAGGTGAAGAAAGAATTTTTTTGGGATGGCCTTAAATCTAATATTCAAAATTTTGTGGCGGAATCCTTTGTTTGTCAGTAAAATAAAGTTGAGACAATTGAGACCCCAGGTCTTCTACAATATTTATCCATTCCAAGTCAATGTTGGGATGATATTTCAATGTATTTTATCACAGGTTTACCTAAGTCCGAAGGAAAGGGTGTCATCATGGTGGTAGTTGATCAAATTACCAAGTATGTGCACTTTTGTGCATTATCTCATCAATTTAAAGCAAGTGCAGTTGCTACTGCATTTATGGAAACAATTCAAAAGCTACATGGAAACCCAAAGATTAATGTAAGTGACAGAGATCCCATTTTTACTGGAAATTTTTGGATGAAATTATTTTCTTGTTTGGGTACTCAACTAGCTCGTAGCTCATCTTATCATCTTCAATCCAATGGTCAAAAAAATATAATGAATATATTTTTGGAAGGATATCTTCATTGTTTGGTATCTGATAAGCAAACACAATGGGTCAAGTGGTTACCTCTTGCTGAATAGTGGCATAACACTTCCTTCCATACTGCAGCAAAAGTGACCCCATTTATGGCACTTTATGGATATCATCCACCGTCCATCACATCTTATTTAATAGAAAATTCTAAGGTTCAAGCAGTCGAAGATCACATCGAGTAACAACAATAATTTCTCCAACAATTAAAGGATAACCTAAATTTGGCACAAAATTGAATGAAACAACATGCACATCAACATCGCATCGAGAGAAGTTTTGACGTAGGATACTGGGTATATTTACGGCTACAACCATAAAAACAAATGTCCCTCAAGAAAGATAAGAAGGATAATAAATTATCACCAAATTATTATGGTCCTTACAAGGTGTTGCAAAAGATTGGGACTATGGCATAGGAATTGGAGCTTCTTGCTTCTTCATGAGTACATCCAGTTTTCCATGTTTCATGCTTAAAGAATGTTATAGGGGACAAAATTCCATTTCAAACAATGTTTACAGAACTTGATGAGGAAGGAAAAATCATATTGGAACCTGAAGTAGTCATGGAAACAAGAACTCGATAGCTACGAAATCGATCAATTTCAGAGTATATCACCAAGTGGAAGAACTTACCCACTGAAGATTCTACATGGGAGGATGAGAATTTTATACAAAAGCATCCAGAGCTAGTCAAGTGTTGAGGAAAACACTTTTTTGAAGGAGATAGGCATGTTAGGTCCCTATATTACTAGTATAGTTCCTTATTGTTGTTAGTATAACCCCCTTATTATTGTTTTTGTACACCTGTAACCCACATATTGTTATTATTGTACCCCTACATTATTATTGTTAGTTCGGCTAGGATTATATTGTGATCCCATGGACTCCTATATATAGAAGGAGGTTTTTTCATTTGTATCATCCAAGAATTTTTCATTTATGTAATGTAAAGGAGGTTTCCCCCTCGAAGTGGCTTATTTATAAGGCGCTGATCTCTCTTTTCTTCTATTTTTGGAGCTGGTTTCATAACAAAAATAAAAAGTACAATGATTCCTCAGTATTTTACCTACTCATATGAAGGAAAGAATCAAATTTGTAAATCCAAGAACCATGGATGAGGCGATAAGGAAGGCACATATGTGCTATGAGCAGTCCAAGGTAAAAGGAGAAGCTGGAAGAAATTGGATGCAAAATAAGGTACAAAAAAATAATTCCAATTTCAGAAGCAATACATCTAGAAATTATAAAAATATTGCTAGAAATCTAGCAAATAGACAGCAAGGAAGAAGTCATCAAAAGAATAGGTGGTCAGCTGAAGAGTGATCCACAAAAGCTTCAAGTAGACCCGACCATGGAATGAATCAAAAGCCACCATTACAATGTTAGGTATGTGGTGAAGTGCATTATTATAAGAACTTCCCTCACCAAGGAAAGAACGAGATAACTGCTAATTTACAAGAGGCATCTACAGTAGGGAATGTGTCGTGAAATATACCAAGGAAAAAGCAACACTTGAAGATCGGCAAGAAAATTATCAACCAACCATGATTGAGTTAGAAGGTAAGTTGTACTCCCAAACTATTTCAATTTTGGATGATCTTGGTGCCAGTTTAAGTTATGTAAATCCTAGGATAGTAAGGAAGTGTAAATTGTAGAGCCGGAAGTTTAAAAATCCATGGATGGTATAATTGGCCACAGGGCCCAAGAGGAAAGTTAATGCTAAAGTGTCCAACTATCCCTTAGAGGTTGGAAATCAACACATACATGTGGAATTTAGTATTCTACCTCTAGGCTCTTATGACGTTCTACTGGGAATGGATTGGTTGCAAGTGCATTGATCACTAGTAGACTACAAGGAGAAAATAATATACTACAAGGCAGAAGATGGAACCCACCAGGAATTGCAAGGAATAAAAAAACCACTTCAGCTGTGTCCTATTACTACATCAAAGTTGGGGAAATGCATCAGAAAAAGATGTCAGATTTATTATAATCAGGTGGGATTTTCTAATTCTAAAGACAAGATTCCTATTATGGGGAACATACCAGTGGTATAATATTTTACGGATGTATTTCCAAAAAATATACCAGGTTTACCTCCAAAACGGAATATTGATTTCAACATTGAATTAATGCCACGGGCAGCACCAGTATCACATGCACCACATCGAATGAGTGCACCTCAGTTCAACCAACTGAAAATGAAGTTACAAGAATTACTAGATAAAGGATATATCCATCCTAGTGTATCTCCTTGGGGGGCATATGTGTTGTTCGTAAATTATAAATATGGTACTATGCAAATGTGTATGGATTATAGATAGCTTAAAAAATTAACTATTAAGAACAAATACATGTTTCCACGAATAGACAATCTATTCGATCAGATAAAAGGTGCAACTGTCTTCTCCAAGATAGATATAAGATCTGGGTACCATCAAATACAGATAAAGGACGAAGAAATTTATCAGATAGATTTCCGTAAATGATATGGGCACTATGAATTTGTAGTTTTTCCATTTGGTTTAACTAATGCACCAACAACATTTATGAGTTTAATGCATGGCATCTTCCATAAATTCTTGGATAAGTTTGTTTTAAAACTTATTGATGACATACATATCTACTCAAAGACCATGGAAGAGCATAAAGAACATTTACGAATAGTGTTGAAAATGTTGAGAGAACATCAACTTTATGCTAAGTTCAGTAAATGTGATTTTTATAAACAAAAAATTCAATATCTAGGCCCTGTTATTTCTGTTTAAGGTATAGTAGTAGATCCTGAGAAAATAAGAACTATCATGGTATGGAAAGTACCTAAGGACGTAGGAGACATACGATATTTCATGGAATTGGTTGGTTATTACCGACATTTTATTGAGGGTTTCTCTAAGATAAATTTCCCTATAACCTCGTTGTAGCGAAAACAATGAGTGTTTAAATGGAATAGTGAGTGGTAAAAGAATTTTGAGCGGTTAAAGAAGTTATTAACTACAACCCCTGTATTAAAATTTGCTGATCCAAGCAAAGAATTTGAAACTTACACAGATGCTTGCAAAGAAGAAGTGGGAGTTGTACTAACACAAGATGGAAAAGTTGTAGCATATGAGTCAAGGAAGCTAAAAGATCACAAAAAATGATATCCTGCCTATGATATAGAGCTGAATGTAGTGGTACATCCATTGAAGGTATGAAGACACTACCTATTGGAAAAAAGTTGTATTAAAAATTGATCATGGTAGTTTGACCAACTATTTTAAGCAAGATGACTTGAATGCTCGTCAACCCAGATGGAACGCATTCTTAAACAAATTTAATTCTTAAATTCAACATGTTAAGGGAAAAGAGAACCATGTTGTTGAGGCCTTAAGATGAAAATTACACTATGTGTATGAACTCTATTTTAACTAGGAATAATTTAAATTTTGAGAGCAAGTGAAGGAGGCTGTGGATCAGGATTCTGAATATCAATTTATATGGTAGAAAACACAACATGCATAAGAAAAAGGAAAGCAAACAGAGTACCAGGTCAGCAATGATCAGTTATTGACGTTTCAAGCAAAAACCTACATTCCTAATCGAATGAGTATAAATGAACTTATTTTAGATGAATATCATAGAAGTGCTTACTCTAGACATCCTGGTTACCAGAAAATGTTAACAACAATCAGAAAAGACAACTTTTGGCCAAGGATGCGTAAAAATAACACTAAATATTTTACTAAATGTTTATAATGTCAACAAGTCAAGGTGTAACATCAACACGCAGTAGGGTTGTTGCAACCCATTCATGTTCCTGAATGGAAGTGGGAGGTTATATCTCTAGATTTCATCACAGACCTACCAAAAACAAAGTGAAATAATGATTTAATTATGGTGGTGGTCGATCTATTGAGAAAGGAAGCTCACTTTATTCCAGTATAGTTAAATTATAAAACTGTACAGATAGTTGATATCTTTATGAGAGAAGTGTTTAGATTACATGACATACCAAAAACAGTTATCTCATACAGAGATGTAAAATTTACTTCTGCTTTCTAGAAGGCCTTGTTCACTAGTTTAGGCACACAAATTCAATTCAGTACTGCATACCATCCACAGACAGATGGCCAGATAGAAAGAGTAAATCAGATTTTGGAGGACATGTTGCGAATGTATGTAATGCAACAGCATATGAAGTGGGAAGATTACTTACATCTCGTGGAATTTTATTACAATAATGGATATCAATAATCCCTAGGAATGAGTCCATTTGAAACATTATATGGTAGCCAATGTTGGATGCCCATTAACTAGAGCAACCGAGAAACCAAGCTAATGCTTGGACATAAAATTTTGGCTAATATGGAACACGAAGTGAATAAAATTCGACAAAATTTGAAGGTCGCTCAAGGTAGACAAAAGGTGTATGCGATTGAAAGAGGACATACCAATAATTTTAGGTAGGTGATCATGTCTATGTGAGAATTAAACCCAAGAAGGGCATCTTGAGGTGGAATACTTGTGCTAAGTTGTCTCCCCGGTTTTGTGCACCTTTCCAAATTTTGGAAAAAATGGGATCAATGGCAAATGGCTAGCCTTACCAGGACACATTCAGGTACACAATGTGTTTCATGTGTCCCTATTGAAAATATATGTGCCTGATATAAAGAACATAATACATTCACATAACATACAGGTAGACTTAAATCAAAAGCTAAGAGTCCTAAGACTATAATTAGCAATTTAACTAAATTAAAATCTTTGATGGTTGCAGGTCAAACCGAATGGAGAATTTCTAGTAGAACCTCTGTGTATTCTCGATTAGAGATAAATAACGCTCTGTAGGTGAGCCATCACCCAAGTTAAAGTGTAGTGGAATAAATTTGGCATGGAGGAGGCTACTTGGGAAGATGAAAGGTTCATTCGAGGGGCCTTCAAGGAACTATTTACTGCAATGGAATAAAAACATCAAGGACAATGTTTACCTCGAGTGGGCGAAAATGTATCTGGATTTGAGTTGCTATGTTATTTTAATTGATACATTTAAACTTATTTAACTTAAACTATCTTAATGTGTATATTAAGAAAATTTTTGAACACAAGTTTAATTTATATTTTTTTTTATAAAAATTAATTATGGAGTGGTCTCCATAAACTGATGGTTAAGTGTCCAGTTACCAGAGTGTCTAGATGAAAAGAAGTTACCTACCAGTTACCTTTCCTCTGGGAATAAAAAGAAAACCCTGATGAGGAAAAGGGGTTCTGTGAAAGAGGAAAAAGACATCATGATAGCTATAAGGAGGAGTATCAAGAGCTCGATCGAGCCAGTGGAACTCTGATAAAAATACCAGAAAAGAAGAAGAGACTAGATAGGGGTTCTTGAGGTCTCTCTCTCCATAGTAAACTGCTAAGCAATCCCACTCTGACGAGGATCACAGGGGGAGTAGAGGTCGTAATAGCCTCTCTCATGGTTGGGAGGAAACCATTAGCTCTGCTTATTGATGTAGGTACTGAGAATTTGAAAAGAAGTAGCCTTAAGTATTATTCTTTTTATTTTCATTGAAAGTATTTATTCTGAATGGTATCTATATGTTGTGAATGGGAATGCGTTAACCATTTAAGAATTTAATTAATAGCACAGTAGTCAGTAGAAGGCTCCCCAAAATTGTGGGCAACGGTAGGTCAATGGCAGTGCTTTTAAGAAATTAAACGCATATTGGGCACGGGTACTCTGCTTTTGATTTTATGTGAACACCTTCAGATTTGAAGAACATGCTCCTTTTCCTTCCTGCACAAAATTTCAATTAAGTGTGGGTTGCTACCACTGTTTATTCATGGCGGTGTTTGGGAGTATTTCCAAAACTCCCCCTTAATCACAACTGTTGCCATCAATCACTTCGAGAAACTATATGAGGTAAAAAAATAAGTTGTCCCAATGGGTTTGTGAGGATATCAACAAATTATTCCTCTGACTTGTAATGCTGCAAAACAATTTCACCATTGTTAACTAATTGCCTTATGAAATGGTATTTGGCATCAATATGCTTTTTTCTCTTCTGCAAAACATAATTCTTTGACAATGCAATTGTTGAGCTGTTATCACATAAAATTGTGGTTCCTTTGTATTGTTCATGACATAAATCCCTCAGCATCCTTCACATCCAACTGCTTGGCATGTTGCGATTGTTGCTTCTACATATTCAACTTTTGTTGTTAATAAGGAAACTATTGGCTTCTTCTTAGAAGCCCATGAAATGGCTTCCAATCCCAAATGAAAAACATACCCTTATGTTCTCGTTATGTCATCTACACTTCCAGCCCAATCACTGTCAATGTAACCAATCATCTTAAAATCATCAATTGCGGAGTATAGAACACCAAACTCCTTTTTTCCATTTACATACCTCAATATTATCTTGGCTGCTAACCAATGTTTCTTCTTGGATGTCTCCATGAATCTGGATATCAAACTTACTGCATACATTATATCAGGCCTAGTTGCAGTCAAATACATTAGACTGCCAACTACGCTTTTGTACAATGTCGGATTTTCATTCTTGTTGCAATCTTCTTTTCTCAAATTCAACCCCATGACAGTTGGAGTTGATGATGGCTTGTTGTTCTGCATGTTTAACCTTTTTAAGAATTTTGCAACATACTTTTCTTGGGAGATAAAAATCCCTTTTTTGTTTTCTTTACTTATATGCCTGAAAAGTATCTTAACAAACCCAAGTCAGTCATTTCAAATTCACTTTTCATGACTGATTTAAAATCAACAATGAGAGAAACATCATTGCCAGTAAAAATCAAATCATCAACATAAAAAACAACAATAAGAATTTTAACATCATTTTCTTTGATGTAGAGTGTGGGTTCACCATCACATTTGTTGAACCCATTGTCTATCAGGTAAGAATCAATCCCACTGTACCATGCTCAGGGTGCTCGATTCAACCCATAAAGATCTTTCTTCAACTTACACACTTTGTGTTCTTGGCATTCTATCTCATATCCAGGAGATTTTTCAACATACACCTCCTCTTTCAACACTCCATTCAAGAATTCTCACTTCACATCCATTTGATAAACTTTCTACTTTTGTTGTGCTGCTATAGACAACACTGTCTGCACTGTCTCCATCCTCGCAACTGGTGCAAAGGTTTTGTCATAATATTTTCCTTGCTGCTGCTTGTAGCCTTTGACAACTAGCCTTGATTTGTGCCTTTCTATCTTACCTTCAATGTTGCTTTTGGTATTATAGACCCATTTCACTCCAATAAATTATTTTCCTTGTGGGAGGTCCACTAACTCCCATGTGTCATTCTTTTCTATTGCTCATATCTCTTCATTCACTGCTTCAATCCACTTCTCTTATTTTACTACATCTTAAAAATGGATTGGGTCATCAAAATGAAAAAATAATGCAAATAAGGAATTCAGACTAGGATTATGATCAACTTCTTCTTTCTCATAAATTTCACTTAAATTTCTGAATCTTGTTCTTCTTGTATCAGCGGAATATGTGCTCCAAGTTTCACTTGAACTCAAGGGATTTGCTGATCCCTGTGGTGTGCTTGGAAAATTACTCCCTTGGTTTTGCAATGTTGTTCTATTACTTGCTTGTGGTGTGCTCTGCTGAGCTTGTGTAGGTGGAGGAGGAGCCACTGTTGAGGAGTTTCTTTCTGCAATCAATTCCTCTTTGTCTTCATGTGAAATACATGTCTTCACATTGACTGTTTTCTCTAAACTTCCATCCCAGGATTTTTCTTCTATGAACTGAACATGTTTTTTGATTGTTAATTTGTTGGTTGATGGCCTATATAGCTTGTAAGCCTCGGATTCATCACTGTATCCAATAAAATAGGCTTTTCTCCCCCTTGTTGTCCAACTTCTTCCTTAACTGATCTGAGGCATGTGCATATGCCACACATCCAAACACTCTCATGTGACTGACAAACTGCTTTGTTCCACTCCATGCTTCTTCTGTAACTCTGTTTATAACACTTGTGATTGGATATCTATTTAAGATATATGCTGCACAATTTACAACTTCTACCCAATACTCATTTAGAAAATCGTTTGCCTTCAACATACTCCTTACCATGTCCATGATGGTCCTATTCTTTCTTTCTGCTAAACCATTTTTCTGAGGTGTATAACTTGTGGTAAACTGCTTGTGAATCCTATGCTCCTTGTAGAAACGTAGGAATTATTTGGGGATATATTCTCCACCTCTGTCAGTTCTCAACACTTTAATGTAGTGTCCACTTTGCTTCTCAATAAGAGCTTTGCAGTGGTAGAACCATTCAAACACTTCACTTTTCTGTTTTATAAAATATACCCATGTATTCCTTGTGTAATCATCTACAAATGTCAACATATAATGACTGCCAGCTAATGACAGTGTTTGCATTGGTCGACATAAATCTGAGTGGACAATCTCCAAATGTTCCTTTGCCTTTATACTCTTTCCTAATGGAAATGATTCTCTGTGTTGTCTGCCCAAGATGAAGCCTTCACATAGGCTGTATAGTTTCTCTATGAGTGGTAATCCCTTTACCATGCCTTTTCTACGCAACAAATTCAAACCTTCGAAATTGAGATGTCCAAATCTCAAATGCCATAACCAGTTCTCATCTTTACTTCTTCTTGAAATATTTATTGTGTGACTCCTACTACAACACCTCCTTCCTTCATGTCTGATCTAATCTTGAGAGGAAACACTCTATTGCTTGTCATATGCACTTTTGCATTGAGCTGTCGACTTGGAGGTATATCCATGATTGTGAACACATAATTTTAAAATAACACATTGTATCCCTTTTGCACGAGCTGTCTAATGCTTAGAAGGTTAATTTTCAGGCTAGGGACATAATAGACATCTGGCATGAACTTCTTATTTCCCTTATTTGCTAGTATGTTTACTCTTCCTTTCCCCATGACAGAGACCTTGCTATCACTCCCCGTTATCACTTCAGATTTTACACTTTCATCTAAATAGGAAAACATTGCTATGTTTCCAGTCATATGGTTACTACACCCTGAATCTAATAACCATACATCTTCTTGTTTTTCTAATGCTACATTACAAGCTAAAATCACATTTCCTTAGTTTTGATTCTCTTTTGTAAAATTTAAACTAGGTTTATTACCCATGTCATTTTGCTTCTTTCTACATTCATTTGCATAATGACCATACTTTTTGCAATATTGACATTTGACCTCAGATTTATCATGCCTCTGTCCTTATGCTTGATTCTGGCTTGAGCCTTGGCTTGGATTCTGATTGTTGCCCCTTCCACTTGTGCTTGAAGGGCTGCTTCTTCCACCTCTATGTGGGCTTCTTCCTCTTCCTTGGTACTTTGATCTTCCTCGAACTTTACCTAGGCCAAAAGACAATCGTGTCTTAAATGCATGCTCCAATGAGGAGTTTTTTTCTCTGTTTAGTCTGTGATCATGCGACATCAGTGATGCATGAAGCTCATCCACTGAAAAACGTGAGAGATCCTTTATCTCTTGTATGGCCAATACTATGTCATTAAACATTTATGGTAGAATTCTTAAGAATTTCTCCACTATTCTCCTTTTTTCAAGTGTCTCTCCATGAGACCTGATTTGGGTAACCAACACAATCACATGTGTAAAGAATGAGTCTGTATTATCAGACTCTTTCATACAAAGAGTTTCAAAATCTCTTCTCAGCATTTGAATTTCTGTTGTCTTCAGCTTTTCCATGATTTGATAGGCTTTCTAGAGGGTATCCCATGCCTCCTTAGACTTCGTTGTTGCTGTGATGCTTGGGAAAATACTCTCATGTACTTCTTGGAAAATATAGAAGACAGATTTAGAGTCCTTCTTCTTATTTTCTCTCAAAAAATCTCTATGTTCTTGTGTCAAAGCATTATATGTTGCTGCATCTGTTGGTTCTTGGAAACCAAGTTCCAGCAGCTCCCAAATATCTTGTGAGGAGAATAAGGCCTTCATTGTAAGAGCCCAATAATCATAACTCTTCCCATTAAACTTTGGTATTTGGGGATTAGTCAGGCTTGTGCATGCTACTGCCATCTTGACTGTGTAAACACACCTTCTCACTGCTTGAGAATCTTCTTCTCAAACAATCTTTTAGCTTCTTCAGTAAAGACCGAGCTCATGTTTCTTTCACTGAGAGCCTAGACCTGCTCTGATACCATGTTGGAAATTATGAATAAAATACAATAGAGGAATGTGTTCCCCTTTCAACACAGAGAATACACAAATGAGGAAATACAATCATACACAAACAAAGAGTGAATGCAGAGGAGAGGAACAACTTCAATTTTTCATTCCTTTACAAAAAACATATGAAGATTACAATCTTTAATATGGCTAAAGCCTGCAGATTTAGTGCTAAATCAATGCAGAATGGACGTTTAATAGCAAAATCTTCTTTCCTCTCTGTTTTGCTTTTTACACACGAAACATCGTACAAAACACATAACATCGGACCTGAAATATTATGGGTTCCAACTTTGAAACCACATCGCATCCAGCCCTCCATCACAAATCGCATAGAGAAACTCTTAACTTTTAACATTTTCCCGATACGGGAAAACCTTAAGAACTTGCGATGTGTCACACATCACATCGCAACATAAATATTTTATCTTTCGGGTGTTATCCATTAAAATTTGTGATATGCGAATGTGGGTGCTACCCTCTTGAGCTTGACACGTGGGATTGTGATCGCATCACACCGCAAATAAAATAACATAACTTGCAGGTGCTAAACAGGTAAGTCTTAAACTTTTCGAAGTGCAGGCATTGATGCGGTAAACCACGGGAAGTGCGGTATGGCGGACGGTAAGTAATAAAGAAAAAAACAAAGGTTTGTAGCGGTCGGTGATGCGGTAAGGTTTGGTGGGTCCTGCCGATATCACATTGACAGAAATATAACATTCGACAAAAGCTTAAGAGTTACAACTTAAAAGTTGCGGGTTGCGATATGTCAGGATTTAAACAACGGGAAGTGTGATAAGAAAAAGGTAAGGAATAAACACAATAACAAAGGTTTGTGGTGGATTGAAAATGCAGTAAGGTAGGTGGGTCCCACCAATATTGCATCACCGGAATTTTATCTTTCAGCGAATAGGCTTAAGTGGTAAACAAAAAATGTTGTGGGCTATGAAGCTGCGGGCAACGGTAAGTCAACGGTGGTGGTTTTAAGAAATTAAACACAGAGTGGGCTCGAGTACTCTACTTTTGATTTTATGTGAATGCCGTCAGATTTGAAGAACCTTCTCCTTGACCTTCCTACACAGAAATTCAATTAAGTGTGGGTTGTTGCCATTGTTTATTCATGGCGGTGGTTGGGAGTATTCCATAAATAACAGTAAGTATATTTTGAACTTGATATTATGTACATACACTATTTTTATTTATACCCACCAGTGTTCGGGTGTGGGTTATTTCCTTTTGCAACATGACTTCAATTTCTCTTTATGTATACAGTTAATGGTTTTGGGATCGGTTTTTTTTTAATAATGTATACACTTAATGGTTCAGTTGGTCTTAGCATTAATGGTTCATGTAATATTATGCTTTTCTATTATAGTCTTATATATAACATCATTGTCAAACTGTTCTTATTCAATGACATGATTGCAAGGTTGTATTGTTCGATAATTAAGATACAAGATTTCCTTTACCGCAATTTCGAGGTTTCTTTTTTGTATCAGTAAATTAGTTTTCTTGTGACAGTATATTATAGATTGGTTAACAATGCATGTTTCCTCTAATATTAAATTGGCTCAGGGACTGTTATCCTAGCTTGGATGTCCCCGACCACGCTTACAAGACTAACCGTGAAATGCCAACATTACTATATTATGATTTCACTATATTCGACTAAGTTTCAAGTTTAATTTCTACAGGACAATGGAACTATATTTTACTGGTAAATATACAAACTGTTTATTATATATGATACAGCCTGTTATGACAATTGAATGTATTTTATTCCACATTTCCATTATCGTACCTAGTTAACTTGACATACCCTTACCATAATTTCATGTTCCTATCATAAACCACTTTTCCTTCAATCGTTAAATTAATGAGTTTAAATGTACTTATATATGTCCTCGTTTTTCCTTCTTTCCTTATCCTCCTACCTTGTTCAATTTCTAAAACTCTTTTAGGAATACTGCATTGGCCTCCCAACCATGAGATCAATATTCATTGTCTCCCCTTGTGTTATCCTCACACGCAGGTGTTAATCATTTTCTCATCACAGTCGTCTTCGGTGACTATTTGGTCCTCACCATACTTAGTCGAGGCCTTGTTGTTGCATAGCTTCGGGTGACTATCTGGTCCTCACTAGACTTGGTCCTCACCAGACTTAGTCCAAGCCTTGTTGTTGCATAGTTTCGTCTGACATTTCAGCACGATCCATTAATGCAGAGCTTTCTTTCTTTCCTTGTTCTTGGATAGTTGGGGTACATAATACCCTGTTGGTTCCTTTGTATTTTTTTTTTTAACTCAATGAGAGGTTATGTTTAGGTAACTGCTTGATCCATAACCGACTAACCACCTTGACTTGTGAGGCACAATTAAACATGATTTCAAGATGATTTGTCCATAAACCTACATAACATAATTTAATTAAATCTATAAAAATAAAATCAACATTATTGTCTTTTAACTAATAATATTGTTATGAATCACAGAATACAAAATTTTTTTATATATGTTTAAATCTTTTATATAAAAATAATTTATTTAGTATTTAAACTTTATTTTTTTTTATATATATATATAC
Organism: Pinus albicaulis; assembly: GCA_034641835.2. Taxonomy (NCBI): domain Eukaryota; kingdom Viridiplantae; phylum Streptophyta; class Pinopsida; order Pinales; family Pinaceae; genus Pinus; species Pinus albicaulis. The sequence goes on from JAXQQM020081232.1 coordinate 165,117, forward strand.
ACAAGGAGGCACACATGGTGGTACAGGTTGGTTAGAGTGTAAATGCTTTCTGTGTGTATATATAATGTGTATAGGTAAAATCTAACTTAAATATTCTACATCAAGGAGTGCCTTAACAGAGCACCCGATCACCATCTATTCAAAACTTATCATGAATTATTAGTTTAGTGTGTGTGTGTGTATATATATATATATATTGTCATTATTATTATTATAAGTTAAACACCTATACATTTAAAAAACATGTTACAAAATTCTCAACCGATATACGAAATTTTTAACCATGGATATTGATTGTCACTTTATCATGCATATTTTTGAAGTAAATATATTTCTTTACAATACCACTTGTAATCAATACCATATGACCAAAAAAATATAAAAACATTTCATATGATACTTTTTCATATGACATTTTTTTTAATTAATCAAATTAATAAAAAAAATTAAATAGAGTTCAATCTCTATTATTTATCTAATAATTATCATTAATTAAATTAAAATTCACAAAACTTTAATATAATAATTATAATGAACAGGAGAGTATAGTTGTTTCCCAAATATAATTTTTATTTTTATTTTGATTTTTATAAATAACTTTAAAAACTAAAAAGTATAATAAGCTTTTATGACATTAATTAATCTTTTAAATTAAAAATTTACTTCCTCATTAATATATTAAATTAAGAGCGTATTGTAATTACAATAATCATAACATTATGATAAACCATGATTACTTCCTCATTAATATATTAAATTAAGAGTGTATTGTAATTACAATAATCATAACATTATGATAAACCATGAAAAAAATAATGAATTTCAGTTTTATATTAAATTTTTTATATTTATATTTTAGTTATATTTTGTATAATAATTTTAAATGTTTTATTTTGAAATATAAATTAAATAATAAATTATAAATATTTTAAAAAATAAATATAAAAATAATATAATACGATAATATAATTTTATAATTTTATAATAATTTTTATTATATAAATAC